>JABXWE010064742.1:0-10069 GCA_014611495.1 Limonius californicus
TAACTGTCCTTATAATTATAAGGGGTATTCTAGTTTAAAGGTGCAAGTAATTTGAAAGCTTTGAACTAGGTAAAGGGACGCAAAATAAGGTCGTCACAAAAACTTATTGCTGTTTGTATTACGAAACGTATGCCAGTAATTACCATTTTTATCAGATTTAATTATCACGGAAATATGCTATCATACAAAGAACGTATTTATCTTTTTAAGTGCCATGTTTATTTAAGGGCTTGGTACATCCCGTGTTATAAAAACAATATTATGGTTACACCTATTCGCTTTCCAAGATTTAAATTACCTATTTGCGTTTTAATTTTAATATCTCTCAGCAAACAACATAATTTAAAATTTGCCAAAGCTTACATGATTTCATTGTAGATAAGAAGAATCCATTTACCTTATTTGCATAGCATAAAACTCATTTTAAATTAGAGCAAATCTGCAGTACTTAACACTAATGCCTTTGAAGTGGTTAAATCTTTTGTAATAGGATAAAATTAGAAATCTAACATTGTGTGTTATAATTCGTATAAAATAGTTGCTTATATTGAGGTTGTTAAAATGTGGTGTGGTAGTTACATTTTGTGCCTCATGTTTCTTTATCATGTGGATGAAAATTCAGGTGAAGTTTCTTATCCCTATATCGTCTCCATTAACCTTAAACTACAGGAAGCTAGAATTCCTAGACTGATTGCTGAATCGTTAGTTGGAAACAACACTATATTGGCTCCTTACTTTGACTATTCGCATGTTTCATTGGACAATGTGGCTGAAATACTAGGGGAGAGGAAAGTTACGTTGAAAGAAACTTTTACACGACTTGATATTCAGTATCACGATGTTTGCAATATGATACCTCGGAACGACTTGATGAACATTATTAAAACTGCGAACATAAACACACATCATCTATACACTCTGTTTGTACAGTATTTTCTGACGCATCCTATGAAGGATGTTCCAAAAATATTGAATTGCCTAAATATAGATAATGATAAATTTGCAACAGCTACTGTGTTTGGAACTGATGAAGAAATGCTGAAAATTCTACTTGAGGGCAGTTATACTAAAGAAAATGTCGAAAAGGCACTGGAAGTTGTGAATCAAGATGTAACACTGAAAGACCTATTCAATTTTCTAAAATCTTCAAGGTTGTGCAAAGCCTTGGTAGAAAATACGAGTTCATCAACACACCTAGTTGATGCGTTCAAAAGTTTGTTTGTCGTTAATAAAGTGCTTCAGTTCTTGAACTTTTTGAATGTTAGTGCAAACGATTTTAATAGAAACGAAGCTTTTGGGAAAGTATTAACAAACTTTGTTGATACGAAGGAAGAACTTGTGGGTTCTGCAACTTCACCCACGAGTATTATTACGAACAGAAATTCGAAAACTTTGATTGATTATGAGTATCTTCAAAATTATACACTATTAATAGCTTCAACTATTGAAAATCCAGATACAAAACATACCATTTTAAGTATTTCAAAGCCTAATTCCGGTGTTGCTACCTTATTTATAGAAGGTAAATTGAATTTACAGCAGTATTTAGCTATTCCTTCCAATATTGGATATGTAAATTTGACGAACTGTACCTATGTATCACTAAATTCTTTATGCGATTCGCTTTATACTGAAAATGTTGTAGCAAAGTTGGTTGAAGATAAGTTTGTAACTATAAATAAGACGAATACTACTGTGTTTCATGTAGGGAGTCCATTACTATGCGAAAAACATTTATACGGAGTCGCTGATTGGGAATATGATTCTAGTGTATTATTTATTTTAACCCGTTTAGAAATAAGTCCTTACAGTATTAATCCTGATAGCTATCTAGCCATTATAATGAACTACGTTAAGCAAGCTCGAGCAACGGTACTGGGCGGAATTTGTACAGTTCTAGAATATCTTAACGTTAATATATGTTCAAACATATCTATATCTTGACTGTCCTAGGTTATAGTGCAATTAACCTTTTAGATTATTTTGTGTAAACGAGTGTTGTGAATTTGTATTACAGTATATTGCCTCTTATGTATTTCTGTTTTATTTCTTTTCAAATATTCGTCTTTAAGGTTTATACACTTTCGCATGGGTTCAAATCAATTCTCCAAACATTTTTTCCACTCCGAATGGTATCTCAAAAACATGGTTTTTGAAGGCTTCAACAGCTTCCTGAGTTGATGAAAATCACTGTCCACGCATTTTTTGTTTGACATTCGGGAACACAAACAAGTCGTTTGCGATAAATTAGGTGAATGCGGGCAATGAGACTTTAATTCGATGTCTTTCTCCTACAAATAATCAATTGTTTGACGTGCAATGTGAGATATGGCATTTTCATGATGAAGAATGATGCGACGTTTTCGGTTGTTTTTCCTGATTTCATCAATGACTTCTGCCAAATAAATAGTTGTATACCATTCAGGGTTAACTGTTCTAACATGTCCAGTACAACCGAAGAAACAAGCGATAATTTTCTAAGTGCTTCAGGAGCGAACGACTTTTGTGGGATTCGTTTCCGCTTAGTTTCCGGTTCATACGAACATATTCAAGTTTCGTCGCCTGATACGATGTTGTATACGGATTTTGCAGTTCCTCGGTCAAATTTCTTGAACATTTCCTTACACCAATTAACACGAGCTTTATTTTGAACTTCGATCAAATTATGCGGAATCCATCGGGAACAGATCCTTTCACTAAATGTTCATGCAAAATCGAATGCACTGCAGTTTTTGATATGCCTAAGGATGCCTCTATCTCATTGTCAGTCACATGCCGATCTTCTTCAATCGTGTTGCGCACAGCATCGATGTGTTTTGGAATAACAACCGATTTTGGTCGACCTTCACGAAATTCATTACTGTCGGACGCACGACCACGACGAAATTCTGCAAACCAATTGTAAACAGTCTTTTCTGATGGTGGTTCAATACCAAAAGTTTAACGAAACGAAACAAAAACTATTTTATGTAACATTAAAACAACTTAGGCAGAAAAAGGAGTATAATATGATGAACATAAAGGGAAAGGACGGAAACATAATAACAGAAGAAGATCAAATAATGGATAGATGGAGACAGCATTTCGAAGAACTAACAAAAGTAGAAAACAACAAACGGATGAACAAAAGAGTTAAACGAAAGGGAAGTAGTTGAAGAAATCCAAGAGAAAGAAGTAAGGGAGGCCATACAGAAGATAAAGCTAGGAAAAGCAGCAGGAAGGGACAAGAAAACACCGGAGATGATAAAGTATATAGGAAAAGAAGGAACAACCAAATTTACAGAGTTGCTAAACGAAATAATGAAGACCACAGTAATACCAAGAGAATGGAATGTAGGAATCATACTCCTCATACATAAGAGAGGAGACAAAAGAGCATGCGATAATTACAGAGGGATGACGTTAATGAGCGTTCCCGAGAAAGTATTTGCCAGAATAATCGAGAAAAGAATAAGGAATAGGATAGAAAATACAATAGAGGAGACCCAATGTGGTTTTAGGAAGGGGAGAAGCACCCAAGATTTAATATTTACCATCAACAAGTCAGCGAAAAACTTATTAAGAAAGGAAGAGATATACATATGTGCTTCATAGATCTTGAAAAGGCATTTGATAGGATAAACAGACAACAAATACGGACAACACTAGAAAAAAGAAAGATAGATAAAAGAACGACAGAAATACTAAAATCAATGTATAGAAATAACATAAATATAGTAAGAACGAATAATGAAGAGTCAAGAGAGTTTGTAACAGAGATAGGAGTAAAACAGGGATGTGTGTTAAGTCCCTTTCTGTTTTCAATAGTGCTAGATGAAGCAATTAAAAATACTAAGAAAAAGATTAAGACGTTAAAATTGGGATACTGGCTAATGGAACAAACAGAAATAAAATAACTTATGTTCGCAGATGACATGGCTGTAGTGACCGACTCTGAAAAGAACTTAGAACATAACCAGGAGGTGCTAGAAATAGAATTACAGAATATAAACATGAAAATAAACATAGAATAAAACACATTCTCTATACATATCTATGATCCATAATTGAAAACAATGGTAAAATTGGCAAACAAATCAACGACAGGATGGGAAAAACAGGAAGAATATATTACATAATGAAAACGACCTTTTTGGGTAAGAAAGAAGTTCCTAGGAAAATAAAAACACATGTAGTTAAAAAAGTAGTAAAACCGACAATAATGTATAGTAGTTAAACATGGACCATAACAGAAAAACATAAAACAAGACTAAGACAGAATAACTAAAATAATGTGTAAAACGCGAGTGCCGGGAAAAAATAAAAGGCGAAGACCCAGGAAAACATGGGAAGAGGGAATACGAGAGGCAGCAGCGAGCAAGGGAATAAGATGGGAAGGAATAAAACAAGTGGCCCAGGATAGGAAATTATGGAAAGAAAAGTGCAGAACATCAACATAACAAACTCAACTCCACCCGCCTTACACCTAACGGTAGAAAGGCATAGGATTAAGTAAAGTAAGTAAAGTTAACTAAACGATCCTCTGGATTGTTGTTGGGTTAGGCCTTTACTAAAATCATAAAAAATCATTCAACGAAAACCTTCACGTGAAATTTCCATTTTTTCGCAAAATTGCTTTTTATTAACTCTCACTGTAAACAAACAACTCCGTCAATTTCTAAGCTGCCACCATTTTTACAATAGCAAATCTCAAATACTACGAAAATAGTAATGACACATCTCAATAGAGCCACCTAGTGGTCGTTTGTAAAAACTTAAAAGGCAGCCCTAGTAGTGATTTTTTATTTCTTAATTTGATTTAAATAAGAACTATTTAATATGTTGTTTTAAGAACACAAGCGTTAACGTAAATTTTTAATAAATAAGTTTATTCATTGCTCATTATTAACGTTTTTACACAAGAAGTTGTTTATGCCATCCCATGTTTTGTAAAAATATAACTATGACTATTATTATATATATATTGCTATGATATTTACCCTATATTTATATTATTATTATGAACTATACTTATACTATGATAATCTTACTAAATAACCCTGATATGATGTGATTTTTGGCTGCGTAATGCTTTTAGTATATGTAAAAGGATACTATTTTATGATAGGAAGCTTGATTTTACCTGAAATGGAATATAATTAGTTTCATTATCATGTAAAGAAGGATATTTGAAAAGTTATTATGATAAAATATGACATATGTATACCTAATAAGAGTAAAAGGTAGTTTACGATATTCGGATGATGTTACGATGTTGTTTCTTGGTGACTTAAGTGAAGTTGGAGTGCATATTCCTTATGAAATGAGGATATGAACGTCTAAGTGCGAAGTAGGCGTTGTTTTGGTTATTTTGGGCAAGTGTGGGAGCCCTAGAAAATAAAATTTTGGTATTATTATTGTTTTATATTTTTGTAAATATGTTTGTATCAAGTTCAATTTGAAATGCAAGATGTTACTATTGTTTTAATTAGTTTATCTGTTGTATGAGGACAGTATTGAAGCAATTTTGTTTATTTGAATTATGTTATTTATTTGTAAATTATGGAAATTAGAGGGATATATTATTTGTGAGGTTATAATTGAATTTTGGTTATTTATATTGTTATTAGTACTTGTGGAGGATATGTTTGTGTGTATTTGGTTGTATTGTAAGATTTTGTTATTGTTTTTCATAATTTTATGGCTCATTTGATGTATTTTGTCTAAATTTGAATATTTATCCACATGTAAATTTTTTTGTCATGAATTTTAAAGTAATTGGTATCAAAAGAATTGCAAATTTTCAAAGATGATAGATATGAATTTTATTTGTTAAAATAAGTATTAATCTTGTAATGTGTAAGAGTAAAATGTTGTAAACCATATCTTTATAATTTTGATTAACAGGGGCTATTTGATTGGTCCATTTTAAGTTGAGATGTGCGTGAAGGTACCAAATTTGGTCAATTTTGCATTTTAGTTGGTTATTAACACTCAAAGTAGATGCACGTATTTTCATTTACTCCAAAAATGTAAAATATTAAATCATTAATGTTGAAATTTGCTAATTGTGGGTGTGTCTACAATTTTGTTTACATGAGTATTTGTGAGGTTAATTTTATTTCTAAAGATGTTTATATAATTAAAGGATATAAAGTGTTTAATTGATTAAAAATATAAAACTAACCTTGAGCTGGAAGTTCAAATTGTGTTATTGATTCCCACATTCCTCAAAATCGGAAGAATATAAAATTAAAAGTGAATTATTTACTTCATTATAAAGAAAAGTTAACTTACCTGTAATAAGTTATGAGATTATACTAAAAGATTACAGTATAATCTGGAAGATTCAAATCACTTCACAAAAGTTTAGGTTCTTTATCAACAATCGAGGTCATGGATGCAGCCAGACGAGTACGAGTGACGTTATAGTGCAGGAAATAAGGCGGGAATTTGCTGTCAATGCATTATTAGGAAATTTGGAGGTGCACTTTGCGACAACATTTTGGATTTCAGATAAGTCTTTATTTAAGTTATAAAAAATTTTCATAAGGATCAGCTTTTTATTAGTATTTACTGTGTCTTTAGCCTATATCTAGAGTTTGAGGCAGCTTTTGCTTTCTTCTTATGGTAATGGCACAGCTGATGCCAAAATATACATTTTACAATAATGCTAAATATCGAAAAGATATACAGGGCGGACTGGCTAATTTGTCTCTTCTTGAAACTAGTGGATGCAACCCAAGACACATGTATCATAGAAATGAATTATAGTTGCTTGCTGTCAACTTGATCTCGTACTAGAGTAATTAACAGTTTTACTAATATGAATTATATTAGTATTTAACAAGAAGAACACTCATTCTTGCGACCGTACTGTAATAAAACCACTACTGGAGTTGGAATTACCGCAGATAGGCAAAATTCTTGTTTAGGGTGTAAAATGGGACAAATGTGGCATAAGTGCATAGAGATGCTTCGAAAACCGCGTTATAGATCTCGCTTTTTCAAAAACAATACTATCATAGAAATGAATTTTAGTTAAGCTGATGTATTACTGTAATAATCAACAGTTTTACTAATATGAATTACGAGCCTATTATTGAACAGTTTTAAAATAAATAAATAAATAGTCTCATTATCGCAGAAAGTATAAATTTTAGGTATAGGAAACCTTACATAAAATTGAATGAAAAGTTAATTCTGCATCAAATAAAGTAAAAATATACCGGGTGTTCCATTTAAAAAAGTATTAATTGTTGAACCACACATTTGTGGAGCACCCTGAATATATGAAACTAATTTTAAAATATAGCTGCCGTAAACCGCTACAGCTTCGATGCAAATCTGTTTTTTATTTGTGTAAAATGTAGCCATAATATTACTTCCTCAGATCATTGCGGACCCTGTATAGTCACCAACTTTTTTTTAAGAATCTTGGAGTTGCCAAAACAACTCTATATACGAGTATAATATGTCGCACTATATAACCTTCCGCAAACTATGCTACCGTTGTTCCAGAATTAAGTATAATTCGGGCTACAACGGGAGTCGAACTCGAGTCGGCCGGCTATGAGATAGATTCTATCCACTGCGCCACGCAGTCCATTATTATTTATCTACTATGCTACATTAAACACTCATAGGAAAATTGTTTGGGCAACACGTATGCAGTACAGATTTTCTTCACTTCGCCACTGTTTGAAAATTATGCCTCATATATAATCAATACACACTTTAAGAAAGATGGATCTAAAAGAAATTGATTCTCAAAGAATTAACAAAATTGCAATCTTCTTTGCGGCTCATTTTCATGAAGAGGTTTGCCAAAATAATGTGATAAATAAATAAATGATAGAGATGAAATACGATTGCTTTAGGAATGTTTCTAATTGAAGTTTTATTAATACCCACATTTCTGCTTAGATCTCTTTGACGTACTTTAGGATTCTCATTCGCTGCTACTTTATTTTCTATGCTCGTAATCGTTCTGGGCCTACACCTTAACATTAACAATTTTACCTTCATTTCTTACAAGATATTGTTCAGACGGTTGTCTTCTAGTTGGATAACGCTAGACGTATAAATTGCGGGCTGCAGTCGCGTTTCCGCGACATTTGCCAAAAATAAGAAAAAATTTGGTTTTTTTCGTTATTTGAAAACATTTTACTTAAAACTTTAAGTACCTAAAGTATCAGATCGGCTTAGTAGTGTCGAAACTAGGCCATATTGATCAATTTAATTAAATTACAGAGAAAAATATTTTAGTTACTATACGTATATTGAGTAGCACAAAAAATTTTTAAGGGGGGACAACTAAGCTGGTGTACCCTGTATATCCATTAAGGGTTAGAGAAATCTATTGTAAAACTATTTTTTAGACAATCCCTTCAAATACAAAAATAATATCATTTCATTCTATTTAATGATTCTTGATGTAATAGGCCCGTAGTTTATTCCAATTACTTCTCTTGTCGAGGTACAGCTATCTATACGTCGATCCGGTGGAATTCCGGACAGTAATTTATATAAATTAAATCTTAATTATTTCCTTCTGTCGCGAGTTCTTTATTCCGCAAACTCCGTGATAATAGAAAAATAACCTAAAGGTGTACATCAAGACAAGACGCAAATTCGTGTTTATTTTAAATGAAAAACAAACAAACGTGAACAGGCTGTATGAAATAGTTTACTGCACTTTTCCAAATTATTTGGTATAGTTACCAATAGACAAAATACCATACTGATAGCTTAGTTGCTGGAGTTGTATATTTTACTACCTATCAACTAATATATTGTTTACGTAAGTTGAAGCAAATGAAACTAAAAAAAAATCATTGTTCTAAATAATATAGAAGAGAAATGTACAATTGAGGCAAGTTTCTGGATATTTAGACCCAATACTCTCTAATTTCAAATACGTTTCTGATTAGAGTCAAAATTTAATTTAAAATCGAGATTTCATTATTTGACAAAATAATAATATTCACACTATGAATTCAAAATTTCGATTTTAGTTGTGTAACTGCCAATTTACCCCTGAAATGTAATTGATATTTAGTGTGCAATCTCGCGCAAATTTTAAAGACAGTGTTATTAATTGAAAAAATATCAATGTGGTGGTCAGCTCACTATATTTTTTTATTGTAAAATGAAATATATATTCACACTTCAATAACACACCGAAGCTTGTCTAGATGAACAGCTTTCTCCTGGCCCCTACCTGCCGACGCCCATGACCTTACGTATTCAGCACGTATTTGGCATTTCGAGATAGATTTTTTCTTACTATTCACACAGGAAAAGAAGTTGTAGTAGAAGAGGAAAGGAGAAAGGCGATTAAAAAACGTATAGGAACTTATGTGTATAGATAAGTACAGCTGAAGTATTTAAAAACATTAAAATGCGGAAAGAACGGAGCAGAACGAAATTGGAAAATTCTGACGATTATTATTATTACTCCATAAAAAGCAATTATTATATATAACTACTTATCACGAAGAGGGAAATATAGCAATAACTGCCAAAAATGGCGAATTGGGCTTAAATTCAGGGGGTATAAATATAAAAACTGTAATAATAGGTTATTTTTTCGGTGCAAGTGTATGTGCAAAGTATAAAAATTCTTTCTTGGGATGGTACTTAAATCTCTAGAAAATAGCGATAACATAAATTTCATTTATTTAAATGGATATAAAATAGAAACTAAGCCCGTGTGTGTTTGTATGAAGACTACATTATGCAAATTACTAAAAAATGGAAAATGAATAGTGAGCTGCCTAGTCTTGCATCCAGGATGGAGTTTGATACTTATGTTGCCGCTATATACAAAATCCGTTAATACGCATAATAACTAAAGCACGGATTTTATGCAAATGTATTAGCTAAATTACTAATACGTCAACATAATGCTTTTGTATGTATTCGTATCTGATGAAATGCAATTAAATGACTGATTTCATTTTGCGTATACGAGGGCTGCCTTTTACGTTTTTACATAGGAAAGAAAACAATTTTTTGAAACAAACTGTTTTTATTGCTTTTCGAAATATTTTTTTCCTTTCATTCATTCATTCTACCCCCCCCCCCC
>JABXWE010064743.1:0-12455 GCA_014611495.1 Limonius californicus
GAAAGTAATTCACCCTGTATATTAGAATATTATTTTAAAATACGGTAAATTAAAATCAAAAATCGACGTGTTTCGGGATTATTTCTTAAAATGGCCTGTTTAGCTAAAAATGAATTTGTTCCATACTTTACGGACACAGTGTATGGGAAAGCTACACCAGCAGTAAAAATGGATGATACTTTACAAAGCTTTCGAATAGCCACAGATGCGCCACAATCATACATTATCTCGCAAATTATTATATATGTTAGCCCTAGAAAACATATTCAAGAAAATGAACTAGGAAGCTATGGGAGTGACTATAGATACTTAGATGAGAGACAGTAAATATTTCAGGATATGCGAATCATGTAGTTTTAATTTGTACAAGTGAACAAGAAATAAGCGTTATGTTAATACAACTTCACGAAATATCCGACCTACTTGATATTTCGTGAAGTTGTATTGTATACTTGTAACAAAAGTCGAATTTTATGAAATTGCTTTAGCTAAACCGTGTTCCCCTTCAAATTTGTTGACACAACCCTACATATATGTATAACAGCAACTGAGATCCTACCAAGTTGATATATTACTGTAGTATGTTACGGGCCAATTCTCGCTACGAGAATTATGGGACAAAGAAAATCGCACGTTGGCGTGCTAAGAAATTTTCGGTACGGCCAAACGCGCTTTTCTTGGACCCGCAAACAAAAAAAAGATGGTAAAGGCCAGCGGCTTGCTCAGAGGAGTAGGGAGGGTTCGTAAAATTGCTTATAGAGAAAATAATGCTTAGAGTTGTGTACAGGATGCGTCGAAATAAGTGGGCGCCACCTTTCAAATCCAACTGGTTACAAGGTTCTTGTGAAAGGCCAAGGACCACCAGCTTACGTGAATGGAACCTACCTTTAATTGTGCCTTCACCTAGATCTTAAAGCTTGCAAAATCCTTAGACAGTTACTTCAAAACACAGTAATAAAAGACATGCGGAATTTTAACACGCGTATAATGAACTGTCAAAAATGGCACAGAACACACAAAAATATGTATCAACGATAGGAAACTTTATAACGTAAAACACAAACAGTAATAATTTCGAACGTTCGCACACAACTCTACGCCGCTGGTGCCAACGCTACATTTAAATGCTTTCAATAACTGCGTTGCCCAGTTGCGCAAGTTTACAGAAATAATAACATAAAATGAACGTCTGTATATAAGTTATACAAAACAAACAGTGGCTTCAGGTCACTGTTAATATTTTTATCAATAAAACAAAACAAAGGTCAACACGTTTGAATTTTGCAAGTTACACGAAAAGTTTTGCTTCACAAAAAACACCAAACTGGAAGTTTTTACCTTGAATTTCGTAGACAGGCACAACAGGCACAACCCTGGGTGGCTTCCAAACGAGGGGTTGAAGATAAATTTGTTGAGAATGAAGACAACGTTTTCGGGGTGGCGTAGGGACGAGGTATTAAATCCCCGAAAAAGGCCAAATTGCTTTCAACGATGTCAGGCGATGGGCAGACAGAAGGGAAGTTCTCGACAATGGCAGGACGAACCAAATTCCAGGCACAACATTTGTACGATGTATTTATTTAGTTCCCTTTACCCTCACAAAGATCCGAACTAAGTTCGACAGGAGCAAGTGTAAATTTTACTTGTCCAAAACCATGGCGACCATTTGCTATCACTTATATATATATATCCGACACTAACAAGTCGAGATACGTTTGCACTACAGCAAAACACGGTACGATAGATTGCAGAATAAATAGCAACGCGCCGCAAGGGAGAAGGAACGTTCTCTAGGGTTCATCCGTAGCTTCCCAAAGTCTGACTTCCCCTCGAAATACATTTACGGGCCTCGATGGATGATGTTTTCGAGAACCGGAGTCCACAAGGCTCGGGGGTGAACTGCACTCCAAATGCAATGGGAATCAGCACCCCCCTCAAAAGATTGCACAACATGACGAAATCTTACGAAATATTCTGGAAAATAATTTGTTGTTGACGCTCCGAATTCCCAGAAGCATTCGAGGTCTCGCGGATGAAAACAAAGCTTGCGACTTCACACAAAGGAACTACCGACACATTTCTCGAACTTTGAAGACAAAACAAAATACCGAAAATAGTAACCCAAAATAAGAATTTAATTAAAATGACGATACTAATTCTAACGAAGCGGCAAACCAATTACGGAACTACCAAAGTGTGCGGCAAATTTAAAAATCACATAACAAGTAGCACTCGAAGAGGAACTACATTAGTATTTAAAAATAAAGGCACCCATTGGTAACACCTTACTATAGTAAAAACGAAACAAGTAAAAAGCAAGAAAAATATATATGGAAGTCGCCTTCTAATTCTAAATCTAGGTGTAATTGATATATGCGCCTTGGCTACCCTATTTATTAAAACATGCTTATTTACTACCGGATTTCAATATACCAGTTCTTTGATTGTACCCCAAATAAAAAATGTTTAGTGCAGTTGATATCACAATTTCGTGGTAGCCATGAATGCACAGCTCCTCTGCCAATCCAATTTCCTCCAAATACCGTCCTCCACAAACCATGTTGCTACCAAATTTTCAGTCGTTTATTGGGTTCTACATTGTCCAACATCCCGGGTAATATCTGTGGTAGGAAATTGAAGTACCGCTGTCCAGTTAAATGTTCATGGAAAAAGTGTAGTATAATAATATGCACATCTACTGTGCTACACCAAACATGAAAAAGTTCTTTGAAAATACGCAACACTTATCCAGTGAACATTCTCTTGTGCGTTATGCCTATTCACTACATCATTGTTTGAGAATCCTCAATACCCCATCGCTAATCAATACACAACGTAACAAAGGTGGATCTAAAAGAAGTTGATCTGAAACAAATTACAAAATTGTTATCTTCCCTGAGAGTCATTTTAATGCAGTTCGTACACTAATGTAACTTGATAGGAATGAAATACATCTGCTTTCAAAGTTCTTCTATCTGAAGTTCTACTAATATCCAGATGTACGCTTAAATCTCTTTGATTTACATGAGGATTCTCATTCACTACCTGTAACATTGCATTTTCAATGTTCGTAATCGTTCAGGGCCTACATTTATGTAATTAACAAATTAAGAGGTTTCAAGGCGTCTACACAGGCATAGGAGAGAAGATCGCTACATCTCGTAAGAGATAAAGCACTCGAAGAAGAAGAAGGCGTCTACATATTTTTTCAGACGGTGGTCTTCCGGTTGAATGGCGCATGTTACACAAAATGCAGGCTGCAACCGCATTTCCGCGGAATTCGCTAAAGATAAGCAACAAATATGTTTTCACGTTATGTTCGAACATATTTCTTAAAATTTAAGTAAATCGATAGCTCAACTAAATACTGTCATAAGTATTCAGCATTGATCAATTTAAATACCCGTTCTATATGTACGTAGGATTGCGTAAACCACTTTTAAGGGAGACAACCTAGCGGGCCTACCCTGTATACATAATTTGATGTTAAAATTATTGTACAATGAGAAAAGTATATACTTACATTTCGATTTGTGAACTACCAATTTGTCTACACCTCCATTCACTCCTGGTGATAGAAGCACCTTTAAAAAGTAATTTGTTCTCAGATACATCACTAGGGCTTAAACGAGCCACAGTAAACAGTTCCAAAAAGAAATTATGTAATTAAAAATGGGGATAATTGGATAGAAGCTACTCTATTTTATTATAAATTTTACTTCTATTACTATTCTAAACAATCGGTTAATAGCTTTGTAGGTTCTGGAAAATTGTCAACAAATTTTAAAGATGCAAAATTAGCAACTCAGTGACCTTACATGAAAATATATTTCTCTAATATTCCCGATATTATAAAAAATTAAAGACAAATCTAGTTTCACACCTAACCTTTAGTATGGAATTTTTTCCTTTTTAACTAATTATGGTATAATATATAAAGAAAATCGTAGTCACATTGATGTAGAGTGAGTATATGCACTCTCTATGCAGTATATTTGCCCAACAGTAATTGCACGCTTTTATTATAACCTGTACTAAACCCGTAGCCAAAATGCCATTTATATAAAAAAATAATTAACAATTCGCGTGAATTGAATTGGTGAAATTGCAGAGGGCATTGTTTCCCATCATGAAATTATATGATTTTTCACGATTTGTATTCGTTAATTCGTCTTTTAAAACAAATCAATTTATTGATATTGTAATTCCTTTTATAACAAAAAAAATTTATAATTTAAATTTCGTTTGGAATAACGGAGATGCTACCTACATGTTAAACAGATGGAAAGCATATCTCTGCGACAAGCTAAAGCAGACAGTTCAACTTCATATTTAATTTTGAGCTGTCAGCAAAGTTTTATTGCCTCTAGAAACGTACCATTTCTTTTTGCATCTGCTGATGTCAGACTCCTACTTCTGGACGGAAATTGCGTGACGCCTTGGGCAGCCGTCGTGACAGCTAATTGCCTATGTATATCGTGTATTCCAGCATTTGCACAGAATATCTTTATTTTTGATAGAAATTTAAACAGAAACACGATTATATACTTTAAACTTTTTAACTACTTAAAACCTTTTTGTGAGGTTGATACTCTATTAATTCCTCAAGATTAATTTTTTTAGATCGCTCTCCCATTTATGCTTAACTATTAGCAACTAAATCTAATACGTATCAGCAAATTTTGTGTAGGATATTTTGAAGTCTTCTAAATACAAAAAGTTTGGAGCTTTTATTTTGTTTGTCCTGCAATTAACGTACAGACTGCAGATACTTTTCCAACTGTCACAAACTAGAAAGTCTTCGCCAAGTCGTTACAAAGCTATAATGCATCTGTAGAAGTCGAAATGACCGCAGTTGTGACCACGTCCGCAGTACCAATTCTACTTAGTATATTTTTATGAAAAGCTGTTATAACAAGATGGTGCCTCAAGATAGCTTCTGGAAAAGTAATATCGCGCCAGTAAGAAACAAATAAATGGCCCATGCTCTAGATCGTGCCTTATAGCATAGTTCTGTAAAAGGTGGAGGATCCTGGAGGCTTTTGATTTACACCCTAGACAGCTGTCGTTTTACGGTGACACAATAATAATATAATACAGTATACCACAGAAATTCAGGAAAATAACTTCTATGTATGCTTGTTGAGCTCAGTGCTGTGTCGAAATTAAGGTGGACAGTAGAAAATGAATATCTGAAACGCCCGATAGAGTATAACGTAATGAGCCAATGGTTACCAATGCGGTCCCCCTTAACACAAATGTGGCAGTCAAGTAGACTGGACTAGGACCACTCCACTAATCCGATATCCCGGCCGATATAAATTTTCCTATATTCGCCGGCCGTGTCATTCGAAATGGGGCAGTTTTCTCGAAACCTAATGGTTATTGCCTTTCTCGAACGGACATATTGCGTTCCATCTAGTGCAATGTGTGCTGCCCATACATCACCGGATATAGAGCTTCAGGGAGACGCTGCGGCAGACAGAACGGTCTCGATATGAAAGCGAGGTGTGTCGGAAATGAAAGAAAACGAGTGGTCACCGTTCCGGAGGTCGAATTGACAGGCTGAGTTATCGGCATGTAACCAACACAAGTGCTACAATGTATAGAAAGGACGAAACGCGTCACTTGAAACCGTATGTTGCTGTATAACTATAGTCGATTTTCAAAAGCAGAAATGTTTGTAAATGGACAACAGAAATGTAACAATAATATCAAAAATGTAAATGAAAAACAAATAAATTGCAGTTTTATATAATAGCGTTGGCACGACTAACCAACAAGAACTCATAAATTTAGAGTTTATGATTGTCAGTTAATAAATATACTTTGAAGATATGGGCCTACTTTAAATCCATTTAATAAAGTCTACTATAAATCGGATTTATCTTAAAAATAAATAGAACAATGCAGCATATTAGTAAACATTGCATTCGATTTCCTACAATCGAATAAACTGAGGTTTCACATATTTGCATAACCGTATATGTATTTTTTAAGCAGAGTTACTTCAAGCTGTAAGGAAAATTTCAGAGTGTAAAGAATTTCTGTTTATTAGATACTTACATGCACTTGCAATAGGATAATACGATCACAAAAACAATATTCCCGATACAGGTTCTGTGTCGAAAACAAAGTGTGTGTTTTTACTTTTACTCGTAGAAGTCAGTATTTGAAACGGTTGACATACGATTTTCTCCACAATGACATCATATCTTCAGAAAACAGCACATGAACAACAGCAAATCGTAACTTTTTGCAGATTGGCAGAGATTCAAGAGTAAAGTTAAACATTAGTAGTAAGTAGGTACCTCGATGGGCAGTGCGAACAAGTGCTTTCGGTGGAGGTCACAGTGAAATGCGGATCAATTGGCCGCGTGGTCAAACCCCGGCTGAGGCGACCGTATTTCACTTGCACGTTGCATGAATGACTAGTATGTAAAGGACGTTCGCACCCCTCTGAGGTAGGGAGGGGGGAGGGGGGAAGTGTGATTGTCAAAAAAAGACATTAGTAGTAAAAGGTTGCTTCAGAACTGGATTGTATCCGTACACTTTCAACAAAATTTGTTTGGAAATGTAATGGTCTCTAAGTTGATATATTTTCTTGTATAGTAGTCACGTGTTGACGTAAAAAGCTGTAAGATATCAAACACAATTTTATATTTTATGTAATATTGTTATTTTGTGAGATATTAAGCAAAACCTCCAATGTGATGATAGCTAGACCCCATAAAGCCACCTCCGCAACCTTAAGTATTAAACTTCTTGTAAGAACTTGTGTAAATGATTCCAACTTTTGTCAAGCAAATCAAACTCCGATTTTATGAGCTGCGAAAGACTTCAAGAAACTTACACGAAGTTATTAATACCAGCAGTTTACTAATTCAGCAATGAGAAGCAAATATGTAGCACTCTAATAATAAATACTTGTAGCAACTCAACTGTACGTTAACGATAACAAATTAAATAGTTGTAGTAAATATTATAAAAATCTTTCCCAATAAATTGAACAGGCAAAAAATGTATATACCATATACGCTTATTTGAACAATATATCGTAGATATATAATAAGATTCAAACATCATAGATCAAATTAGGTATGGGAAAATACAGAATATATTTTCTATAGCATACAGGTTTCCAGATTTCACGTTTGATTGTACAGATGTTTCATTATGAAAGATAAAACGTCAGCAAACTGCCCACATCGACGACACAGCACCAACGCGGAAGTCAGGAAGCGGTAGACAATGGCCGTGGAGTGGAAACTTAAAACTTAAAACATTATCTACGCATCGAGGACGTATAACACTTAGAAATGGGAGACTCATATGTGAGTACGTAAATAGTACGTTTTGCGAAATTATAATAACTTTTAACGAAACATAAATTAAAATTAACCGCCCTAGTTGTAAGAAGATGGACATGCAAAAAAGGAAAAGAGAACATACTTTTTTACAGACACATATTGATATATCAATAATATAGATATACCGACACATATCTATATATCGAAAATATTAACACATCGACATTATCTTGAAAATAATATCGACATATCGATATGATTTATTTGAAACCGCTAATAAAAGCATGAACATAGTGTATTAGACATCAACGAGAACGTTGCACGGGCGAGGCCATTCAGTCTTTGATATTATCATTTCTTTTTCAAATTTTGTCGTAAAGCCTGTATGACACGGCACAGAATTTTGTACAAAATTTTATTCAAAGCTTTATTCAAAATTTTGTACAAAATGTTGCACATATATAAAATTCTACAAAACACGTATTACACGGCACACACCTATGTACAAAATTCTGTGTGTGAGCATGCGCAAATAGGTGCAAATTATCTTGACATCTGTGAGAAAACTGTCAAAATAATCGTGTGATTGTAGATAGGGTAGAAATCTATCAAGGTTTAATAATAATTGTTGACTTTTGTTTACATAAGCTCGAATGCTGTTTATCTTTTCATGGCTTGTATTATTTTTGCGTTTTTGAGAAGTTTTTTTTTGTTTATGTTATTTAAGTTTGTGTAGAATGGCTAGCGTTGAGAGATTTTAGGTGGTACACGTGGTAAAACATTTACGTCTTTGCCCTCTGTGATCATTGAATGAAAGTGCTCATTTGCGCATCGATTTGACATTGTTTCTGAACAAAATTCTATAGATTTTAGAGCACGAGCTACAAAATTCTGTGCCGTATCATACAGACAGAGTGAATTTTACAAACTATTTGTTGAATGGTGTTTAAATAAGAGTTCGGATAATTTATCCACGTACAATATTTATCAAACCAAACAAAAAGTCTTAATCAACACATGTCCACAAACCAACTGTTTCAGAGGTAGAGGCGAATTTGTCCAGTGACCACTGAGGACATCAGTATCGATTGTCATTAAATGTTTGGTTGGGTGTATTGGAAGGCCGTTTGATAAGGCCAATATCTTTATCAAAGCGTTTGAGTGATGGATTGTATTTTGACGTCTTTAATTACACTGTACCCTACTACTGAAAGCGGTGCCCCTGAATGATTTATGGTTATGATTATGGTTATACACCATGGAGCTCCTCCACATTTTTCAACCATTGCTGGAAAATACCTATAAATAACATATAACGACAAATGGATAGGAAGGGTCTAATTAATTGCAGGGCCCTCTAGATGGCTCGATTTTAATTCACAAGGTCTTTGTATTTGGACAAATGATATACATATTTATTTACCTATTAGTGATGACTTTACTGGTCGATTTTTCACAACAATGCAATTCATTAATTAAAAAACAAAATCGCCTCAATCTCTGAAACAGCTGACCTGCGGACATACGAGTATGTTGACTAAGATTTCTTTGCTTGGTTTAATGAGTACTATACGTAGGTAAATTATTCGATCTTTTTGTTTAAACACCTTATATGAAACAAGACCTAAATAAGTGAAAAAACACTCACGATGGTGAAATACATTTGACAAAAAGCAATTGTTTCATTACGAAAATTGGTAACCGAACATTTTGCAAACGGCCTTTCTGTATAGATTCTGTTGCAGATACAAAAATAAATGGTGGTATTACAAGCGTTATATGATGATATTACAAACATTGCCTGAACCCTTTATACTGAAAAATTAGATATCTGTGTGTAGTTTGTGGTTTATTGTTTTCATAGTTTTTCATTTAGCTGCTTTTTATCGGGGTTTTGAGGTGCTTGAAACAGTGCGACATCATTTGTAATTCTGGTCATAACTTAAATGCGGAGGTAATTTAATGAAAAGTATTATAAGTTTAGTTGTCACTTTGTTAATTGTTTGCTGCCTTACTTCGTTGAAATTCATACTTTATATATTAATAATAATAATAGGCAATTTCAACAGGTATTAATTTTTATTTCAGCTTTATACGTATTTCGACATACAATATGTCATTATCAAAAGCATTTAATGAAGTAAACATTTGTAGTTGCTTGGGTAACAGCACACTGGATCTTGGTTTTGGGTTTGGCTCAGGTCTTCTATTCCAAAACTTCCAATAGCGGGGAATTTATGAGCTCAATTTGCTCATTCATTAAAGGTGTGTTTGTTAAAGTGTGTTTGTGAATTTGAAAGGCCTCGAGTATATCCAATTTACGTTTATCATCACAGAAGTGTAAAAATGTTATTATATTATGTGATGTCAATGCATGATTGTGTACAAGTACATTTAAAGTAAGTTATAAAACAACAAAAAACACTTTCAACACCTTATTCAACGCAAAAGACAGAACTAACGATTTTTTAAAATCAGGTATTTACAAATTAAACTGTTCACATTGTAATTATGTATACATAGGTCAAACAATTAGAAATTTTGACACCAGATACAAAGAACACATACGCTTATACAAATATAAACACCCAGAAAAATCTAACTATGCTAAACACTTATTAGAACACAATCATGCATTGACATCACATAATATAATAACATTTTTACATTTCTGTGATGATAAACGTAAATTGGATATACTCGAGGCCTTTCAAATTCACAAACACACTTTAACAAACACACCTTTAATGAATGAGCAAATTGAGCTCATAAATTCCCCGCTATTGGAAGTTTTGGAATAGAAGACCTGAGCCAAGCCCAAAACCAAGATCTAGTGTGCTGTTACCCAAGCAACTACAAATGTTTACTTCATTAAATGCTTTTGATAATGACATATTGTATGTCGAAATACGTATAAAGCTAAAATAAAAATAAATACCTGTTGAAATTGCCTTTTATTATTATTAATATATAAAAAAGAGACTCTTTAAAAACCAGTAAAAAATAATAACAAATAGTTTAATGAAATTTCACAACAGCTATCATATGAAATTATTAAACGATCCGTACTATCGTTTACGGTATTATAACAAACAGACAAAAAACATTTTGTAATTGTCTTTATAGTCATAAACTAATACGTTTGTGTTAAATAAATTCTTTACACCGCGTAGTAGATTGTCATTGCGGTGGCAGCATAAACCTGATAACGATAATGTATGTTTTGAACAAACGCATGCAACATGAAATACTAGACAGTAACCCCCAACGACACTGATTGTTGATAATGTTACAAGAATTTATTTCTCACCTAGTGCATTCTCAAGTTAGAAATGGTCATCCCTTTACTACGAGGCAGAGTCAAATGAAAACCTTAAAAACGTGGTTAATCAAAATTAATTCAAGCGATATCAGAAACATGTATGTCATTTTTCGACGTAGTGACCATTACGTTCTATAGACGTCCTCCGCCATTTTGAAAGCCCTTAAATACCCAAAGAAAAATATTCTTTTGGTCGCGTTCACAGCCACACAAACACCGCCTGAATCACTTTATCATTGCACTGCAATTTCTTCCCACCTAACGCTTCTTTAAGTGGAGCAAAGACATGGCAATCGCTTGGGGCGAGATATGGGAATAAGGAGAATGTGGTAGACACTTAAACTTCAAATCTGGGATGGTTAACACCGCTGAACGTGCAATAGGTAGCCGTGTGTTGTCGTGCTGCAAAAGAATGCCACAATTCAGAAACCCGCGCCTTTTGGTTCTGATGGCAGACTGGCAGACTTGAGATGGTTATGAGTTCTGAGTATGTGACACTATTAACAGTAACCCCACTAGGAATGTAGTCCTCAAAAATTACCCCTCTTACATCCCAAAAAAGAGGCAGCAATTTTTGAGTTTTGGCGAAGAGGTGTGACGCCAGCCTTTGC
This sequence comes from Limonius californicus, assembly GCA_014611495.1. NCBI lineage: Eukaryota > Metazoa > Arthropoda > Insecta > Coleoptera > Elateridae > Limonius > Limonius californicus. The sequence goes on from JABXWE010064743.1 coordinate 11,244, forward strand.
TTGCTGTCTTGGTTTCGGGTAGATGATAGTGCACCTAGGACCCATCCTAAGTCACAATCCTTACCAGAAAGGCATCTCCTTCTGCTTCATATCGTCGCAAAAGTTCTTCACAAGCGTCAACACGTCGTTGTTTCAATATTGGAATCAATTGCTTTGCCACCCACCTTGCTGACACTTTATGGAACTCGAAGATGGCATGCATAATGTGCTGCACAGAACCATGGCTCATATTCAAAACTTCTGCGATTTCATCAAGAATATCCCGACGAGTTTCTTTCACCACGGCTTCAACTGCCGCAATCGATTCAGGCATCACAACACGGTTTGCTTGACCCGGTCGGGGAGAAGCAGCTACTGAAATCGCCCCATTTTGAAAATGTTCTTCTATTCATATACTTGTTGGAATGACTAACTTGAATTTTCTTATTGTTGCTTCATTCTACGATGGATATCAATAGGTTTCACCCCTTCACTGTACAAGAAACGAATAACAGAACGTTGCTCCTCCCTTGTGCAGTGTTCTAGTGAATTTGCCATTTCTAAACTGTTACTGTGTCAACATTTTCAATTGTTGCTATTTTATGTCATTAACAAGGCCTTCTACATATTAAAAATAATATTTCTGACAACTTGTAAGGGAAAGCTCTATTCGATATATTTTTAGGGCAATTCTAAGGTATTTTTTGATTCTGCCTTGTAAAATATAATATATTTAATAATTATGTTAAATTTAATATATTTAAAAGAAGTTAGTTGAAAAGAGATTACAAAAAAAATGTATACATACAGTTATAAAGGGTCTATAACATGCCTACAGCAAAACTAGAGATTACTACAAAAAGCTTTAATAACGCCATATCTGAAACACTGATGGCGTAATAAATAACCTGCTGAATTCGACTAATATTCAAACACCTATATCAATTTTATTACATATATTTTTGAAAATGTTTTACTAAATATTAGCTACAGTGTGTCTAGAACAGTGGTCGCCAACCTGTCGATCGCGAGCTACCGGTAGCTCGCGGAGGCAATTCTGGTAGCTCTCACAACGATTTTAATTTAAAAAATACAAACTGCAAAAATCAGAGAAGCTTCCGAAAATTCCACAAAAAAATCTAATTGTCATAATATTAAACATAAACAGCGGCAACGTTGCGGTGAGCGATCTGCCGCTGACGCCATCAAGCTAGAATCGGCTAGAACCGACCA
>JABXWE010064749.1:0-14507 GCA_014611495.1 Limonius californicus
ATCTATATTGCCATCCTAAAGAGTTCATTAGTTATCCAGATGGTGGTACGCTACATACTTCATTAATTAAAGACAATTTGTTACATAATTTGCCGTTCATAAAGGTTAAGTTGGGTGAACTTGAGTTGCATGCACTGATAGATAGTGGTGCCGAATTTTCTTTAGTAAACGAGGGGGTTGTTAATGGGAACCTTAATGCATTACGGAAACATTTAATACGGGTACGAACTGTGGAGTTAGTTACAGCAAATAAAAAGAAGATTAATTCGGTGTGTAAACAGTTGAATTATGAATTAATTTTGGGTGCTGAAGTAAAGATAAATGCAGAAATGTTAGTTATACCGAACATGTCGGTAGATTTAATTATTGGTATGAATATACTAGATGAATATGAAATGATTATTGATATGGAAAGGAAGGTGTTGACTTGCAAAGGTAAAGAGATTAAGTTATGCATAAAAGAAATAAACGAAGATTGTGGTGCTGAAGCAGAAGTAAATATTAATCAGATAGGGAGGGATATTATGGGGAAATATAATGATGATACTACGATGATATATAATAATGAAACTACGATGAAATATAATGATGATGCTACGATGAAATATAATGGTGATACTTCGATGATATATAATAATGATACTAGGGGAAAATGTAATAATGATGTTACGAAAATATGTAATGATAATATAGGGGTTGGGCGCGACGTATTGAATACTGATATGAAATATAGAAAGATTGTAGAGGAAATGCTTCAGACACATTGTAAGTTGTTAGATGATGAGCCAGGAGGGGCAGTAGGTTATGTACATAGATTGCAAGTTAAAAATGAAGATTCGTTTCATTGTAAAAGTTACCCAGTTCCACATGCGTATAGGGAAAAGGTTAGAATACAGATTAATGAAATGTTAAAGGAAAAGATAATAGAGCTTTCGTCTACGAGATTAATAATTGTGGTAGTAAAGAAAAGTACTAATGAATTGAAGAGGAATTTATGTGGTCAACAATGGCTATACCATCCAGACTACGGAATACAATTTGTACTGCGCACAGACGCATCGGATAACGCTATAGCTACAGAATAGGTTGTTTAAATAATAATGAGTAGATATGTGTTGTGTTAAGATGTTATGTTTTATATTGCTTATGTTAAAGTTTTGGAAGAGTATTCCGAGCGTGTGTTTCCGAAGAACACAGCTCGCAAACTCTTCGAGAGGGAGATGTTATGATAAATATATGAGTAGGCCATGGAGGTACCAATGCTGCACAGCAAGCAAGTATAAGAGCATACTTTATCTATGCATCTCTGTACTAGATAATTATGTATTTATAAATTTGTTAAATGTTTGTCTTATTGGAGGTGGCATTGGAAATCATTAGAATCGTATTAAGAACGTGAACGTATAACACGTGATAAGAAAGTGAACTCCAATAGGGTAAATATTATAAATTTGGGGGTTGTTAGGGAGATAGATAAACAAGGGTTGGAAAATAATTTATTCAAGTTTTTATATTTGAATCGAGCGGAGGTGTGATCGGGCTTCACCCAGAAAATCACACCCGAGCAAACAAATTAATTTAAATTTACATACAAAGATTCATGTTTGGCAATTAACGTTTTGGTAAATGTAATATTTGTGTAATTATATGAAGTTATGGAATTGGTTGTTTTATTGAAGTAAATGAGAATATTCTGAAGAATAGAAACATAAAGGAAGCCACGAAACCCTGAGATAAGAAGTAAAAGCCGAGGTATTTTAGCAAGGTGTGAGAACTTTGATTCACAAGTTGCAAGTCACTAGTACAATTTACCAAAAAGGATCGGTATATAGCAATATATTAGCAGAGTTTAGCTTTGTGTCTAAAAACAATCCAGTGAAATTGTTTTCTCGATTTATATCGGATATAAGCGATTCAAACCCGTGGAAGTTTTGCTATTGGAGCTGTGTGGTCTTCCCGTCCAGCGGCGGAGATATCTAAAATTCTCACCTCTTCTCTCTCAACGTCGAAAAAACCCTGTTAGAAGCGATCCAGTATTCAGGGGCGTACCATTTTTCCCGCATCCCGAAGTTTTGGGAACACCCCAGTTGTGCCTCTCTCTGCTTCCTACCGAACTACACTAAGGTAGGAGAAATTCTAATTGTACGGTGAAAATTGTTTCCAAGTTAATCTTCTATTTTCAAGAGCCGAACCATTTTTTTTATAAAAATGCGACGTAAAGCGACCTTCACTTGCCAGTTCTTCTTTTGGTTAAGTAAAGTGTAATCATAAATTGTATTAAATTTGTAAACTCCGACGCCACTGGCAGCGTAGATGTGTTGTGCCTTTTTCAGTTCGAACGTTCCGACAAAACCTTGCATTAAACTATAAATATCATCATTGTCGATGTAGTCTTTGTTTTTGTATTGTGTCACCTACTTCAAAAAGTTTAATTATATTTGTCCTGAAATTTACCACATCTTTTACTTTTGTCTTTGTGTGCATGACCTTTGCAAGCTTTACATATAGGAGGAGGCACAATAAAGGTGAGTCCGATTCCCGTGAGCTGCTGGCTTCTCGGCTTTCCGCGAGAACATGCAATCTGCTGCGATTTGGAAGGTGGCGTCCATTAATTTTGACCTACCCTGTACACAACTACGAAGATTTCCCTTTCGTAAGAGGTTTCCGTTAACCACCCCTACTCCTCTGAGTTCAGCTGCAGGCATTTTTCACCTATCCTGTTGCGGGTCGACGAAAAAGCTCGTTTTGCCCGTAACAGGTCTTCTGCTACAAGAAAGAGAGAGTCAAGATGGAGGAGAAAATCTTGAAATTCATCAACTGTGATGGTATGCCTAGGTGGACAGTAAACGGCTCCAACAATTAATGGCCAAGGGAATAAAATAATTTTTACTAAAGCGCTTTATATTTTGTTAGTTGTATAAGATGGTAATTGGTAATGGTCTATTGCAGATCTGATTATGACTGTCTAGCCTGCATATGCTGTTCCATCCGAATGATTTGCATAGTATAAGTTATAATATGGTATTCTTATTGCTGTGTGATGTGTAGAGTGACTTTCGAAAATAATTAGTATATCAATTTTTTAGTAGTTTATAAATTGAGTAACTTCATGAATACGATTTTTGAGTCCCTTTGCGTTAATTTATTAATGACTGTGGTGAACAAGATTAGCATCAAGCTGTTCTGATTTCGCAATTGGGAGAACATATTTTTGAATCCATTTACGAAAGTGGCAAGTTTGTCTGCGATTTCATCGTTTTTGTTATTTCTTCTTGCTGCGATATGTGAATAGTTAGGAGAGTTCTGGGAGGGGTCATACAAAGATTGATGATAAGTTCTTGTGAATGTTGATAGGTTTGAATTGTTGGGTATTCTGATGGCTTACTGCTTTGGCTTATTTGTAGTTTTTAAGTCTCTGTATACAGTAGATCCTTTGTAATTAGCGGGATGGTCGCCGTTGCATAGGGCACATGTGGCAGGAGTATTCCTGATCATTTTGCTGTTTTTACTGTCGTGGGATTCTCTGCATCTGACGCAGTTGTAGGGTTTCATGCAATAGGCTTTGGAGTGGCCATAAGCTTGGTAACGTGTACATGGTATTATTTTATTCTTGATTGAAGATGCTTCTATTCTGACTTTTGTGTTTTGTATAAATTCTACTTCATAGATTTCCTTCTTGTTCGGTTGGTGCTCGAGGTCAACAAAAAACATTGGCAATGGCTCTTTGCTTACTCTACTTCGGATGTTTGTTAAGTTTCTAATAGGGTGTCCTAAGCTATGTAGCTCATCCTTAGTGGCTTGGGGAGGGATTGAATGATGTAGATCGCTTATAACGATTCGATAAGGTTCTGCTTAATGACAAAAATCCATAAATCATCGAGACAAGATTATTTTAAATAATCTAGCCCACCGAGTTCGCAATGTTATCCACAAAAATGCAACATTCACCTAGTACATTTCTACCTTATCGCCAGAAGACTACTCTATTTAGAAAGCGACAAAATACCTAAAAAGACCTATTACTCAAATACCACCCCTAAGAAAAGCAGATGGAAGCTGGGTTCGATCAAAAGAAGAAAAAGCAAATACTTTCGGAGAATATCTCGCATTCCAATATAATAATCCGAATTTTAACGTAGAGAAACAGGAGGATCGCAATTCGTCTGGGCAATTATCTTTACCCCAGAGGCCAGTTTCGCCAGCGGAAGTATGCAGAGAAATTAAAATAACAACCTTATTTAAAGACCTTGGCTATGGTTTGATATTGGGGAACGTACTAGAGCATCTCCCAAAAAAAGCAGTAATTTTCATTACAACTATATACAACCGTATGCTTGCTATTTCTTACTTCCCTACTTAATGGAAATTGGCACCAATAACTATTGATCGTTAAGTCTGGATATCTTCCGCAAGAAACAGTCTCTTATCGGCCGATAAGCTTATTACCTCTGCTTTCCAAAATCTTTGAACGCTTACTATTACGTAGTATCATGGAAATAATACCTCTTGCGCTAACTCCCACGCACCAGTTCAACTTTCACGAAGGACATTCAACCATCCAACAATGTAACAGAATATACAACTACATCAAGGAAAACTTCGAAGGGAAAAAACTGCGTACTTCGGTATTTTTGGATATCCAACAAGCCTTTGACAAGGTATGGCACTGCGGGTTGTTATATAAAATCAATAGAAACCTCACCATATTTTCCTCCTATTAAAATCCTATCTAACTCAAAGACACTTCCAAGTCCAGTTTGAGGGTACGCTATCAAACTAGCATACCATCAGTTGCGGTGTATTGCAGGGAAGTATCCTCGGTTCTTTCCTCTACCTCCTCTACACTGAAGATATCCCAACCACAGATAGAACCTTTACTGCTATCTTTGCAGATAATAATGCAATAATGTCAAATGATACCAACGCGAACTACGCTTTTGAAAAGCTCCAGTCACACCTAAATCTTCTATAAAACTGGCTCGATCGGTGGCGGACCAAAGTAAGCAACAATAAATCAGTTCAAATTACTTTTAGCACTAAACACTCTATTTTTCCTCAAGTCACAATCTACAATCAGCCTATCCCAAAAAAAATAAGGTGAAATACTTAGTACATCACCTCAATTAAAAGCTAATCTGGAAAGCTCGTATAAAAGCCAAAAGACGGCAGCTCCATCTGAAGGTAAAAAGTATGTACTGGCTATTTGGACGGAACTCCCAACTGACCATGGAAAGCAAGCTGTTGCTATAACAAGTCGTGCTAACATCTACATGGACAATCGAATACCAAAGTCTTACAGTCCTTCCAATCGAAAACATTGTCATTGCCCTGATACGTCAGAAATCAAACGCTCCATGATGATCTCAAAATTCCATTCATCACTGAAATTATTAGGAATTATGCCGCCAAAGGTAGAAAGCACACCTCAAATCACACCAACCAACTCATTGCCGATTTCTACTCCCGTCAGCCTGTGGTTAAAAGATTAACTAGACAATGGCCGGAAAGCCTCGTTGAGTGAATCCTGGAGACCCGTCAGTGGATGGTGCCCTATTCGTGTCAAATAACAACTATGTCATACCATTTACTTAATACTTTATATTAAAAGTAGATTGTAAATTGGGAATTAATTAAAAAAAGCATTACCCTCTTGGCCATTAGAAACTTCTTCAAAGCATTCTTCTCATCTGTTTGTATATTCAAATTCCACTTCTTGTCTTTGCACATGCTCGATCTGGGTCTACACTTTTGTGGTATATTTTTGGTCTCTTCCTAAAACTTGCCATGGCTGTCGGCTATTACTTTACTTTTCCGATGACTCATTTTTCTTATTCTTTCTGTACATCTGTATGCTTCGTTTCGTTTGTTGTTTTGGTCTGTTCTCTTTGTCTCTGTGTTCTTCTGAAAGGATTTTAATCTTGCTACATTTTTTCTCTTAACTGCTGCCCCACAATCATTATCTTACCATTCGGCATGTTTCTTTCTCTTAAATCCTCTTTAGTATTTCATTCGCTGTCTAATCTGTAGTGTGCTTAATAGTTCTAATTTTTGTTCTATCTTTACAGTTCTTTCTGGGATTGTCAGTTTTCTTTCTATGCGTGTTTCTTATGATTAGTGTAAGTTGGCATTCTCTAGTTTGTCTAGGTCCCATTTTTTATTTGGTTTTCCCATCTTTTTATATAGGGCGTCCCATGACGTCAGGTTATTACTTCACCTACGTGTAGGAGAGGTGAAATGAAGTCGAAACTAAATCGACTATAAAAGAAGTTATGGCCTGTTCTAGTTAAATACTGAAGCAGCCGGAACAATAAATGATAGTAAATGATATTTGATGCAAACTGTGTACGATACCATGGAAATTATATTATTTACTTGTATTTTAAACACTAAAGCACCATAAAGTTGATTTCTCTGCTTGCGCTTATTAACAATGTTGATAATGTTTACTTTTACAACGCGAGAGTACACCGATATTCATTACGTGTACGGTTTTGTGATGGAAACTCAGTAGCAGCTGCTTGAGAGTATGGGTTGAGATTTCCAAATCGGCGACTACCAGCCCGACAAGTTTCCGAACGAGTGCACAACCACCTACGTGAACACGGAACTTTCGCCAAACCGTCGACCGAGCATCCAATACAGCAAGTACTAGACAATGAGGACAACATGCTGCGAGAAATTGATAATAATCCCATAACCTCTGTTCGTCGTGTATCTGCACAAGTTAATGTACCACAAATACGAGCTTGGAGAAAATTAAAACGCCGTGGTTTATACCCATTTTATATCCAGCCTGTTCAGTTCAGGCCCTCTTACCTACAGATTTTGTCGCTAGATCATTCAAAATCGTAACTTACGTAATAGAATTTTATTCACGGATGGGGCAACATTTACAAGGAATGGATTGATGAACAGAAAGAAGTCACTCTTGGGATTTGGAGAATCCACACGAAATCACAATGTCAAATTATCAACATAGGTTTTCAGTGAATATTTGGTGTGAAATTATTGATAATATGCTCATTGGTCCATTCGTTTTTGAGAACTATTTAACCGCTGACAGATATTTAAATTTTCTAGAAAATCATTTGGGAGGATTGTTAGATGATGTCCCTCTGGCGATCAGACATGGTATGTGGTACCAGCACGATGGTGCCCCAGCGCACTTTGCGTTATGTGTAAGACAATTTTTGAATCAACGGTTTGAAAGATATGGTATACCAAATACCATCAGAGACCGTTAAAGATCTTAGGAGACGCATTTTTGAGGCAGCAGAACTAATTCGGAATAACAATGATATGTTACGTAGGGCAATCAGATCTCTATTAAGAAGAGCCAGAATGTGTCTTGAGAGCAACGGTAGTCATTTTGAACAATCTTTCTAGTGAATTTAAACTATAATAAAAATAAATATTGATTTATTTAATAAATACTGATTTAAAACTCTATATTTGAAAACGGGTTACTTTAGGGCATATCTTTATTAGAATTTTTTACTATATTTGATCTAAAGATTACGTACATGAAGTAGTGACCTCATGTCGTGGGATACTCCTTATAATCGAACTAGAAGGGTTTTAGAACATAAGTTACTTATTTTGCACTCGATATTTGCCTCCGTACATTATTTATCCTTCAAATAAATATTGTGTAATTGTTTTGTTTCTGTAAAAGTAGTGGGATGTAGAAAGGTGGTTCGCAAATGCAAAAATTAAAATCAGTAATTTATTGTTTTTACAGAAGTAATAATACCTATAAACAATTTCCTAAGACAACTGAATCAACGCATGATAATGTTTCATTATTGAAAAGGTAATATTAACTCGTGAGTTCTGTTATCAACAATACCAGATTCCTCGATCAATAAATTATGGTCATCGACAATAAGCAGACAATCTAGATTCGTAAAAGTATTTTCATAAAAACCCTGGACATCGTTCCCAAACAAGTATAACTTTTTTAAACTGTTTCCCTTCTTAAAACCGTTGAAAGCGTCGTCGCTGATGTACATTAATTTATTCAGTTGCAAATATAGAGCATTCAATTTGTTCAAACCTTCAAACATGGATGAACATAAATATTTTAATTTATTCTGGTGTAAATCAAGTATTTTCAGTTTCGGAGTGTCTTCAAACAGCCTATCAGGTAAATACTGGACTACAATGTAGCTTAAATTTAGATTTGTAAGGGAAGACAGACCTGCAAGCGCATGAGCTTCCATGAAATTAATTTTATTGTTGTTTAGTCTTAAATCTTCCAGTCTGCCCATAGCCTCGAACTTGTTTTTTCTTAAAGAACGAATCCTATTATTTTGTAGTGATAAATAAGTAAGCGATGAAAGACCGGGTTTGTTTCGGAAGGCGTCAAATTCCGCGTAGTACATATAATTATCGTTCAGCTCCAACGTCACAAGAAAACTAAGATTATTGAATACCTTGCTTGGAAATAATAAGGAGAAATAGCTATCAGTAATGTGCAGTTTCTTTAACGAATTCTTTCCTGAGAATACCCAACTTTCCGTCTTCTCTATAAAACAGTTGTCTATATGAAGTACATCTATTATTATTATTATTATTATTACTATTTGTTTGGAGCTTTGGCCTTGGCATGCCTTTCGTCACTGCGACCCTTAATGGTTCTATTGCAACTTCTAAGCCCTTGCCTTTGTTAGAGAAGTTGAAGGCTATTGAAAAACCTGAGGATGTCTCTGAGATTTAAGTCTCTTATTTCGGTAGGTGTGCTAGTCTCTTTCCCGAGAATGTTGTGTTTGCGTCGACCGGCAGCATCGCATCTGCATAGGATGTGTTCAGCCGTTTCTGCTGCCTCATTGCATATTTGGTCCTCAGCCTTACCAATCTTAAATAGATGGTATTTTAGTGGAGTGTGGCCTGTGAAACGACCAGTGATGGTCTGCAGCTCCTTCTTGCTGAGAAATAAAGCGTTCCTTGCTTTGCTTTGCGAAATGGTTATAAACTGTTTTGCCTGACGTTGTCCTGGTGTGTTTTCCCAGTACGACGATTTCATTTGTTCCTCCCATAGGCTGACCTCGTGCTTTATGTGGCTTTTCTGTATTCCACAACAAGGTTCAGGTCCAGTGTATGCCGTTGTTGTACCTCTTTTTGCGAGTTCATCGGCGTTTTCATTGCCTGGTATACCCTCGTGCCCTGGAACCCACCATAGAGTTACGTGGTTTTTACTGGCCAGTTGCTTGAGGTTGCCTAGGCATTCCCAAACAAGTTTGGATTCACAGCTATAGGCTTTCAGTGCCTTTATTGCTGCTTGGCTGTCTGTTAGAATATCAATTGTTGCACCTTTATAACCTTTCCTGAGGTTTATTCTAGTGCAGAGGTTTATGGCATAAACCTCAGCTTGGAAGATAGTAGTTCTGGTTCCAAGGGCTTCATAGATGCGGCAGCCAGGGCCGTATACGCCCGCGCTAGTGCCTCCTTCCCCCATCTTTGACCCATCCGTGTACCATTGGAGCGATCCTCTTTTAAATGGCGGCGCTCCTGTTGACCATGTTTTTCGGTCCGGAAAGTTGACTTTGAAGGGTTGGCCAAATTTTTATGTTATTTGTATAACGTCTGATACGGTATACGCCGTTCGCTCTAAATGGGCGAGGTTTAGAATTTCTAAGTGGCCTGTTAGGTCCCCCGATTTAAAATGGTTGATCCTTGCGAGCGTCAGCGCTTGTAGCATCGCCTCCTTTTGCACCTGTAAGTATAGGGGCGTTATACCTAACATGGCTTCCATTGCTGCAGTTGGGCAGGGGCTCATGGCTCCTGTGATACTCAGACAGGCGAGACGTTGTATCTTCTCTAATTGTGACTGAGTAGTAACTTGTGTTGTTTTTGGCCACCATACAAGCGATGCATAGGTGATCATGGGTCTTATAATTGTCACGTATGACCAGCAGATCAGCTGTGGCTTTAGACCCCAGTTTCTTCCAAGGAGCCTGCGGCATGTTTGAGTTGCTATCACTGCCTTCTTTTAGAGTTTTCTGATGTGTAAGTTCCACGTTAACCTTTGGTCCAGTGTCACTCCAAGGTATTTGACTTCATTATTGAAGTCAATGGTCGTTCCTTCTAGCGTGGGGGCTTTTAGATTTAGCTTCCTTCGCTTAGTAAAGGGGATAATGATCGTTTTCTTTGGATTTATGCTTAGGCTTTGACTTTGACACCATCTGTTAATAGTATCGAGAGCCATCTGCATACGTTGTGAAACTATTGTGTCAAATTTTCCACGTACTATGATTACTAGGTCATCCGCATATCCTTGCAATTCGAAGTCGTGTCGTGATAACACGTTGAGCAGGTCATCAACCACCACGGACCACAAAAGAGGTGACAATACCCCTCCTTGGGGGCAGCCTCTAGCTGCCGTTACGGTAATTTCTTCTCCTGCTAATTTGGCTGTGATCTCTCGACTTTCCAGCATGGTTTTAATCCATTTGGTAGTCGTAGGATCGAAGCCTTTCTTTTTGGCAGTTCTTTCTATGGCTTCAAAGGAGGTGTTATCAAAGGCACCTTCAATGTCTATGAAGGCACATAGAGCTATTTCTTTCGCCACGTATGTCTTTTCAAGTCTTTTAACGAGACTGCTTAGAGCCGTTATGGTGGATTTTGCCTTTTGATAGGCATGTTGGTTGGGATGAAGTGGGCGGTCTGGGACGATCTCACTTCTTAGATACTGATCAAGTACCTTTTCCATGCCTTTTAGCAGGAATGAGGTTATGCTTATCGGTCTATATAACTTGGGCTGGGTGTTTGATCGCCCTCCTCCCTTAGGTATAAAGACCACATTAACCTTTCTCCAAATTTTGGGTATATAGCTAAGGCAGAAACTGGCCTTATATATTTTGCAGATATTTGGCAGCAGGTCCTCTATACCTTTCTGTAGTAAGGCTGGAAAAATGCCATCTCCGCCCGGTGATTTATACGGTTTAAAGGCAAGGATTGCCCATTTGACTCTATTTGTCATAAATATCTTGTTGGCCAGACTTTTGATCCTCGAGTGTGGACGTATTACTTCCACTACCTCTAGGTCAGTTACTTCTGTCCTGTAGGTGCGAGCACCACTGAAATGGGTACTTAATAGAAGCTCCAGCGTTTTTTTCGCGTTCTCAGTAAATTGTCCATCAGTTCTTTGTAAGTGGCCGATGTCGTTTGTGTGATCTTTTGCAAGGACTTTCCGTAGGCGTGCTGCTGTTGGGGTATTTTCTATCCCCTCACAGAAGCTACGCCATGTCCTCCTTTTCGATCTTCTAATTTCTAGGTTGTATTTTGTGAGGGCATCTTTATATTGATCCCATGTTTCTGCTTCTGTCTTTTGGCTTTATTGAATAGCCTTCTTGTTTCAGAGCGTAGAATTTCTAGTTCCCTATTCCACCAGGGCACTTTACGTGTTACCCTTCGGCTTTTCATAGGGCAGCTTGCTTCATAAGCGTTGTGTATGAGATTTTGTAGAATTGTTGAGGCTATTTCAAGATCCTCCGCCGTTTCTACTTCAGTTTTAAGTTCGTCCACTTCGGATCTGATGTGCCACTTGTAGAGGCACCAGTCCGTCAGTTTTGGCACCCTTACTTGTTCATTATGTTTACTTGTAGCTTCTAGGTCGAGTCTAATATGTTTATGATCCGACAGTGAGGCTTCGCGATAAACATACCAATTGTTAAGAGTTGCGCTAATTAGGGGAGACGCTAGTGTTATATCGAGTACCTCCTGCCTAACTCTTGTCAAAAAGGTAGGTTCGTTACCTTTATTAACTATATCTAAGTTAGTTGAGGATAAAAATCCATAAAGATTCTCACCTCTCGTGTTGATGTTCTTGCTGCCCCAAGCTAAGTGGTGTGCATTTGCATCGCAGCCCAGGAGGAGTTGTTTGTTATTTTCGTCGCAGTATTTGATGAGGTTACGGACCTCTGTAGGTGGCGCTTCGTCCGAATCCCCTGGGAAGTAAGCCGAGGCAACAACTACCTCTTGTTTACCCCCAGTACATCTAAATAAGGAATGTTTGCAAAGAATGATGAGGGAAAGTTGACTTCGCTATTAGACTTTAATATTTTCATATTCCTCAGGTCTTTAAAAATCTCTGGATTTACGTAGCTAATACAACTGCCGTATATTGTTAATTCTATTCTGTCCGAAGAGCATTCTCTAACTGCATCTCTAAATTCCTCCACGGACTTAAACCCGGTACAGTAAACTACGTACGGGGAAGTAACTTCACTTATTTGGGTATTTCCAAATAATTGAATTGCAAAAAGGACAAGCAACTTCAATAAATGTGTGAGGTCCTAAAAACAAAAAAAAAAATTATATTATATTATTCTACCTAAAATATAAGAGTACACAATTTAAAACTGTCTCACCATATTCACGAGGCGTACTTGCGGTGGGTTTTTTTACAGCGACAGGTTACAGAATATTAATTGAATACGATTTTGTGGGGCTCTTATCTGCCCAAATTAAGTGCTTCAGCTAATGTCAGATAATTATAATACAAATATTTATGTAACAGCGTAATGCATAAAAATAGTTAAGCTGGCTAAGTGTTTAATATAGAATATTTATTGCTATGGAGTACTAAAAAAATTCCTAATTTAATGTTTCTAATGTACATTTGTACCCCTTTTTCACATACTGGTTTATCTTCACTGAAATCTCTACACTTGTGCAAGAATTGAATTGGCAAGTTTCTTGTCGGGTTGTTTAATAATACGCCGAAACTGGAATATTGTTACTTAATCCACAATCAAATTAAACTTTTGTATGCATTGTCGTTTGAAGGCCTAACGAAATTAAATACACTTTGTTTACAATTCAACAACATACAATGGATCTGCAGTCTAGCGTTTAACGTATTCAAAGCTAACAGCTTAAAAAATTATCTTGATAATTAATGAAAAACGTATAAGGATTGGCGAACACGAAGTTGTTGATAATGCAGTGGCGTGCGGTCCATGGATGCAAGGGAAGCAATGCATCCCCTAAAATTTCCATCTAGCAGTTAAATGTATATATTTTAAGTGAACTTCCAATTTTTTCTTTCGAATTCCTACAACTTTTCTAAATACTGTAAATTTTTATAAAAAGTGCCATTGCTGGCAACGGCGCGGATGCACTTGTGTATACTGAATCCAAAGCCTTTACTGGAACTGCTGACTTATCAGCGTTTCCCCGGCGGGCCGCGCCGGTCGGCCTAAAATAACGGTGCAAGTGGATGCAATTCAATAAATGAATCCGCGTACGCTGTCTGCAGTTAACAGAATAGGCGATGCGACGGTTAGTGCGCAGGGCGGCGAATATATCTAGCAAGTAGCACTGTATGTGTGTGCTGGATGCAATATGAAAATTGAATCCAGCAGTTCTCTGATAGACTGCCACCTGTGCACCATCACAAAGGGTTTCGTTTCGCTAATATCTACTTGTGCAAAGCCACGTTTCGATATATAAGTAATTGAATAATTTATTATAAATAATTAGCGTTAGGCATTCAATAGAGAAAGTTTTGATTTTGTTTTTAGTTTAGTTTTTCGCGCGCGATGGATGTAAATCCACAACCGGGTAAAGTACAGACACCCAGGATCAAGCTGAAAATAGTGATTTAAGGGAACATTTTTTAATAAATTTGAATGGTTTTTATGACATATTTGCTATTACAAGCGGTATTTATTTACTCAACCTCAGGCAGTTTGGTACCAGTCGACAGCGTTCCCTGTTTATTTCTTTTTTTTTTCAAAAAAAATTCCAGACCCCCCTTTCGACCGGGGGGGGGGACGAAGGGGTACTTCGTACCCCCCAGATCCCGCGGATATCCCCATTTGAAAATTTCCTAATATAAATGCATCCCTCACTTCAAAAGTCACCGCACGCCACTGTGATAATGTAATTGAAAAACTAATATTACCTTTCAGAACAACGAATCCTTCGGCATTTAAATAAATTCTACTAAAAGTTACTGTAGTTGTAGAAACGATATTTAACAACAAATTTTAGTTTACAATATGTTTGGTTTCTTTTGCGCCCCTGGCGATAGACCGCGTAACCCGATCGGTGATGTTTCACGCTATCGATTGGTATTCGCATTTTCGCATTTCCCTTACTTGCCTAGTTTGGAGAATACAAGCCACGGAAAATTTTTGACCTTCCCATAGAAACACCGGACCCCAGACACGTACTGCTACTATTTCCCGGTAATCCAAATACGCATCTGAAGTTTGAGAGCCGCCGTTTCTTGACCCCAGGGTTTCGGCGTTTCTAGTCCTGAAGACCGAGTCATCACCGAAACACAGACAGACAAAACAACAATCTCGTCGATCTCTACCGTACTCCCGAATCGGTTTTTCTGAATCTAAAAAATGTTTGAAATTTTGGGCCGACCCGAACTTCGAAATTTACGATTTTTTACAATTTTACGACCCCTTTCCGACATTCGTACGACTTTGCAACCAACCTAACACAAAAAAGCGACAATATTCCAAACTGGGGGGGGGGGGGGGGGTGAG
>JABXWE010064755.1:0-11261 GCA_014611495.1 Limonius californicus
TTCTTCAGGACAGCTCCTCCTTGTTTCAACATTTCTAATGTAATTCCGTTCTCTACGCCGCTCGTGTTATTTTTTAGACGTCTTATTGCTTCTATTTCTTATTCTGATGAATTATTTATTATGTTTGGTTTTGTAGTGTCCGGTATGTTTTTCTGCATTTCTGCATCTACAACGTCATCAATTTCGTATTTTTCATCTAAAAGATCTTCAAAATATTCCGCCCTTCTTTCTAATCTTCCTTGTATATCCTACGAATGTACCATCTTCTTTTTTACAGTGTATACGCCTTGAAGAATGAATTATTTAACTTTTCTTAATTTCTTGATACACATTTCTAAGTACTTTATTAACAAAATGGGTTTTTATATCTTTGAGTGTATTCTCCCAGTAGTTCCATTTTTTATTTTTACATATTTGTTCACTTCCTTTCTGAGTTTATCATACTTCCTCTTCTTTTCTTCTATTCCTGCTTTAAACATATCCATCATTACATTCTTCATCATACCAGTCTTCCTGCTGTTTTTTGTTCCTTTTATTAAGCCATTTTCCTGATACCTCTTCTACTGCTGTTTTAATTGCTATTCATTCATTTTCAACATTATCCTTTTCTCCTTTCTTCCTCTGATGTTAGTTCCTTTTCAAACTGTTCTCCAGTATTACAACCTTATAACGGTTACATATCATACTGTTTTGCAAATTAATCTTTGTTTTCTGACACTTCTGGACGTTTTTGTCTTATTCTTATAATATTTCAGATATAGTCACGTATTTACACCGACAACATGGATCGATCACAACAGTCTAATAATACCAAAAATGAAAAAACTACTGCCAAAAAGGTGAATCCCCGAAAACCACTTGTCATTAAACAAACTTTAACCAGCCTGTATCGAATTGCAAAGGCAAATCCCTTATTGGTTTTTAAAGATGAAACACTGGAAGAGCAAGGAAATGATTATGGCTTAAGCAATATAAAACTTCCAAGATCAGTTTTATTACCAAACACAGGGAGTAGTTGCTACACCGAGTCATCTGCTCCAAGAAGTAATTTTAATACGAATGAACAAAAACCTCGAACACTTGCTCGATTGGGTTCTATGAAAGTTAATAAAGAACAGCCTAAGAACATGCCTGTAAAAAGAACTAATTCGTTAAAAATAAAACCATCGACTGTGAAACTTGAACCTAAGACAAGATACATTCCCCAACATAGTAAAGCACTCAAACCAACTGTAACAGCAAAAAGTTTAAAGACACCTACAGAAACTTTATCAGTACTGAAGCCGCCAGTGACAGCTAAAAAGTCAACAAAACAGGAAATACGGCGATCTCTTTCTGCAGAGCATTATGATCGCAAGAAAGCTTTAAGTAAAATGAAAACTGAGCGGTCACCAAAGTTTATTCGACCACTAAATGATGTAGGAAAAAAGACAGCTCCATTTTCACCAATTGTTGAGGATGTTCGCGCAGTTACTTTTAAAACCCCCACTGCACATAAAAGACGCAGTGTTAGCATGACTATTACCCCTACCCCGTACCATAAGCATTTTACTTCCACACCACTTCCAACACTCAATGACTTGGGCCAACGTTTAAAGGAATGGTTACAACGTCATAAGAAACCAGTTGACAGTTACAAGCATCTTAAATGTTTTGGTTTTCACAATTCACATTCTAACAAAGCCCAACTGGATGATGAAAACAAGGAAAACAAAGAATGTTTATCCAAGTCTACAAGTTACGAAAGTCTACACATTATCCCAGAGATTTCTGTTACTGATGCGAAAGATTTATCGTTAACAATTGAAAATGGCTATGCTGATAATCGAACTATTGCACAAGATGCTCTTACAGATTTACATAAGCTAATCCTAGATGTAAGTATGCTTTGATATTCGTTTTCGTTTTTAAAATTAATTTTTACCCATTTCGAACCATAGAATTAAGAATTTGAATATTTTTCTTACAGGACAATATGTTATTGAATGATTATCAGCAGGGATTTGTAATGGGTTAGCGAGCCCAGTTTGCACTTCGACTCTTTAGTCTTTTGTGCGCCCCTAATTTGTTTTGTAGTAGAAGCGGCGTGCCGTGTGCTAGAGGTTTGCGCATTAGACTGCTACGCTGAATGTCCTGGGTTTAATTCCCAGTACCAGAATATCGGATTTTTATCAGCCATTCTCCCTTGCAAGGCAATGGCAGCGAGATATTCTGTCTTGTAAATCTTCTCTGGAGTAGAAGTGTTTACACTTCCCGTAGTTCGAAGCCCACGTTAAGCTGTAGATCCTCTGTCTGTGGCACTCTAAATGCGCAACACATGCATAGTAAAGAAGATGTCTACATCTCGTAAGAGATAAAGCACTCGAAGAAGTAGACCTGACCCCTCAATAAATTGCAGGATGTTTTTTTGAAGGTCCTGTGTGAAAGTTGTTTCAGGGAGTGTTACTGTCAAACATCACAGTCGAAGGTTATGTGTGATGCTGTTTCATCCTCGTTTCCCCATGGTTTACAGAGTGTGTGTCCTCTCTATGCGCCAACTTTTTGTAGATAGTTTCAAAGCTGGCAGTGCCCTGTTATAAGTTCTATCAGCTGTCTAATCTGAATTCGTCGTAGATAGAGTACATCAATTTGTGAGTCTGTGAAAAGGTGTTCCAATTATTTGCTTCCCCATTTTCTCTCTTTAGTTTAAAACTGATACGAAGTGAATCAAGTGCTTTTAAGGCTGATTGGCTATCAGGTAGAATGCTTATGTGTTATTGGGTGTACCGGCGTTTTGTATTCTAAATACATTGCATTATAGCAAAGATTTCAGAGTAAAGGATTGCGGCTTTAGTTCCTAGAAGTACACTGATGTTCTTTTTTGGTCTTGTGCCATGTGTTCTGACCTCTATGCCTTCTGTTTTTTGCTCAACCCACGATACACGAAAACAGGGTATGCCAGCGCGCATGTTACTTCCATCTCTGTCGCACAATGTGACGTCACCTATGAGTCAAATCTCTAGCCATATCCATTATCCAATTATACCTTATATACTTTGAAACATTATAAACAATTTTATATTAGGCATATCAAATAAGATAAGGTATAAATGAACAAGCGCACAATTAACAGGAAAAAGTTACTTTATTTAATTTAGACACTACATGCTAATGTTAATTTTTATACTAGGAGGGTTCAAATACGACCCGGAATTTGGCGGTAACTTTTTATTTAACTGCAATGAGTATATAATTTTTACACTATTTCTCCACGTATTCACCCTCTAAGTCTATGCACTTTTGCCATCGTTGTGGAAGTTTCATAATGCGAGTTTTATATAATGTTTTTGGTTGGGCGCGAAGCCACTCATGCACAAACTCGGCAATTTTGAGCCACCCAATGCCTCTTTCAGTGGTCCAAAGAGATGGAAATCACATGGTGATCAATCCGGACTGTAAGGTGGATATGGAAGAATCTCCCAATGCATTTTTTCGAGGACATTTATAGTCAATTGGGCAGTATGAGGTCGGGCGTTATCGTGCAGGAGAATGACACTCTTGATTGAACGGTTTCTCCTATTTGAACGAAATGCAAGCTTAACTTTTTGAGTGAGCTAGTCAGAATAATATATATATATAAATCAGCACGAGAGGCCTTTAAGGCCCTTGGCTTTTTCAACTATCTTCTTCCACTCCTTCCTTCTCGTTACTAGTTCTTCCCAGTGTTCTACTCCTAATTCTTCCAGGTCCTCTTTCAAGCTTTTAAACCATTCGTTTTGAGGTCTTCCCCTCCTGTTTGTGCCCGCTGGAGTTTCTTTGAAAACTTTTTTTGGGACCCTCTCATTTGACATTCTGCCCAGGTGGCCCAACCATCTGAGTCTTCCCTGCTTTATCACATTTACTACTGTGGTTTCTTTAACCTTCCAGTAGTCGCGCGAAAATTTTCGACATGTTTAGTCGCCCCGGTCTCTGAGACCAGGTAGCTTATAAATAAAAAGGGAATGCAAAAAAACTATTTTTTTTTATTATAGGAGCATAAAAAAAGGTTTAAGACTTAGTTTTATTTACAAAACTAGTTCAACAATTATTCGTTCGTTCATTGTAAATAAAACTTTTTTTTTATTCAAAGAACAAAAAACTTTGGTTTATAAAGAAAATGATAGAAGATAAAATAAATGAATACTCAAAAGTGGTAATTTAACATCTATAAAACATAATTATGCAAAAATAGTACATCTACTCATTTAGAAAAGCATTTTCCCTACATGATTTACAGATAGCAGTGATATGTTCCAAACAGATGTAAGTGCTGCACTTATAGCAAGAAAATCGCGTTTTTCTATTCTTTTTCCAGTCACAATACGAACATCTCCCAGGTGTGACATTTTCTAGTGCCTCTCTCGATTCATTTCCAACTAGTTCTTGTAGTCGCAGCTTCAAATTACGTGGAAGATTAGGCATACTAGCACGTATTTGCAAATGTGGACCTATTAACCCATTAGCCATTTCCTTCAAAAAATTTCATCGTAATAGTTTTCTATCAGTATTATTAGAATTAAATATAACATGGGAATTAATAAAATGAAGAAAACCTTACCCTTGTCAAACTTTTTACCTAATAAACACTTAATAATTTTTATATCATAAATAGTCACCCCGGTCTGACACACCGGAACACGCTGCCACTGGACAAGAGTTTACAATACAATGTCCATAATACAACTGTAATTAGATGGCGATAACCTAGGAAGGTACTGAGGTGGTGCAATATTTTCGCCACCCCCATCAGTTTTTACAAGAAGTAGAATACCGGCCCGGTCTCAGACACCGTGCGCGACTACTGGAAGGTTAAACAGGGTATAGATTTCTTCGTTTGTACGCCTCCGCCATACGTCTCCTTCTTTGATCCCCCCGAAGATTTGCCTAAGTATGTTTCTCTCCCAGATCCCAAGCTTTCTTATGTACACTTTATTTAAAACCCACACCTCACTTCCATACACTAAAGTCGGCCTTATAATGGTTTTATAAACTCTTAACTTTACCTTTCGCGAGATATTTTTGTTTTTTATGATTGATTTCAGAGATGCAGCACTTCTCTTTCCTATTAGCATTCTTCGCTCGATTTCACTGTGCTGATCATTTGTGTCCGTTATTTCTGTCCCGAGATACACAAAATTTTTGACTTGCTCGAAACTGTATTTTTTATCGTCCACTTCAATTTCAAACTATTTCCTTTCCCGCCCTTCCTTGATGCCGTTAGTAGATATTTCGTTTTTTCTTCGTTTATTTCCAGGCCATACTCTCTTGCCTCTTTTTCTATTTTCTTTACGATTCCCTTTAGTTCTTCTTTTGTTCTCGAAATGATGGTCAAATCATCCGCATAGGCCATTATTTGGTAAGAGCTCTTCAGGATGTTCTTGTCACCCGCGACCTTACTGTTTTTCATTATACCTTCTAGAGCTATATTGAATAATGTCGTAGATAACGGGTCACCTTGGCGTAAGCCTTTGGTTGTCTTAAAACCCTCTGAAACTGTGCCCTCTATCTTTACCTGACTCCATGTCTCTTCCAGGGTCATTTCCACCAGTTTAATCAACTCTTTTGGGAAGCTTAGCGCTGTCATTGTCTCGAATAACTTCTTTCTGTTCAGGCTATCGTATGCCTGGCGAAAATCTATAAACAGCATATGTAAAGTAATTGCTTTTTTTTTGTTTTTTCTAGTATCTGCTGTAGTGTGAAAAGTTGGTCGGTTACCGATCTGTTTTCCCTAAAGCCACACTGGTATTCTCCTATTTTTTCTTCTGCGCTTTTTTTCAGTCTGTTATTTATTATTGAGGCTAACAGCTTGTACCCAACATTTAGGAGCGATATAGGTCTATAGTTAGCGCAATCGAGTCGATCTCCTTTCTTAAAGATGGGGTTAATTACCGCCTCTTTCCAATCCTTCGGCATTTGTTTTCTCTCCCAGATTTGACATAACTCTTTATATACTCTTTCTATAAGTTGATTACCACCATATCTTATTAGTTCAGTTTGAACATTATCGTTACCCGGGCTTTTATTATTCCTCATCTTTTGCAGCGCTAATCGGAATTCTTCTTCTGTGGGTGGTTCCACGTTACTGCTTTCTTGGCTCTTATTAATTGTTTCCTCCCTACTTTCTTCTGTGCTATCTTCCATTATTGTTTGGTAATGTTCTTTCCATCTGTTTAGAACTCCCTCTCTTCCTCCTATCATACCTCCATTTCTGTCACGGCATATATTTACTTTTGGTCGGTATTCTTTCTTGACGTTTCCTACTTTCCTATAGAAGGTTCTTATATCTTGCTTCCTGTAACTCTCTTCCATTTCTTGTATTGCGTATTCTTGTTTTTCTCTTTTCTTTTTTCTATATAGACTCTTTGCTTTCCTTCTCATTTCATTAAACTGGGCTTCACTTTCTATCGTATTCTCTCTCAACATTTTCGCTTTTGCTTGGTTTACTTGCTCTGTGATTTCTTCGCATTCTCTATCGTACCAGCTATTCTTTTTTGTTTTTCCTCCTTGTAAAGATTTCTTTGCTGCACTGTGTATTACTTCTTTTATTACTCTCCACTCGCTATCCACTTCCTCCTTACTGATTTCTTTTTCTAGCGCCTTTTCTATTTCTTGTTCATATTGTTTTCTCTTTCTGTCCTCTTGTAATAAAGCTGTGTTCCAGCTACTATATTGTTTTTTCTTTCTGGGGTTCTCCCAGGCAATTTTTTGACTTATTTTGGCACATACCATGTAATGGTCAGAGTTTATTTCAGCACCCCTGTAACTCTTTACATCTACTATAGCATTATGTTTATCCTCTATCAAGATATGGTCTATTTGGTTATTCGTCCTTCCATCCGGGCTCCTCCACGTTTCTTTGTTTATCTCTTTGTGGGTCAAAAAGGTTGCTTTAATTTTCAATCCCCTCTCCGTAGCGAAACTTATTAGCTTCTTTCCATTTTTATTGGTTTTGGTATGTTTGCTGTATTTACCCCCTACTGGTCTATTTCTTCCTTCCTTACCAACCTTAGCATTGAAATCTCCTAGTAGGAATTTTACGTCGCAGTTCGGTATAGTTTCATAAACTTCTTCTAATTCACTATAGAATTGTTCTTTTGCTTCCTCCTCCGCATCTTCTGTCGGGGCATGTACATTCACAAAACTTATCTTCTTGTTTGGGCCTCTCACTCTGAGGTAGGTTATTCTTTCGGTTATCTTTCTGAAATCTACAAGGCTGATTATTCTCGTTTTTCTAGTCTAGTCTAGTCAGAATAATAAGGGGCATTAATGGTACGTCGTTCTCTCAAAAAATCGGTCAAGAGAACAGCCTCACTATCCGTGGCCATTGCTTTACCTGGCTGAAGGCACAACCTTCGCTTTTTTCGATTTTGGGGAGTTTGAGTGGCGCCACTCTAGACTTGATCTTTTTGATTCTGGCGTAAAATGATGAACCCAGGTTTCGTCGCAGGTGAGTAAGGAATTTAAAAATGCATCACCTTCATCTTGGTATCGCCTGAGAAGCTCAGTAGAGACTTCAGCGCGTCGCTGTTTTTCTTCCATAGTCAGCAATCTGGATACCCACCTTGCGCAAACTTTTCAGTAATGCAGATATGCATGGATGATTTCCTCGACGCTACCAACACTAATTTGTAATAATGTTTGTGACATTTCACGAACAGAAATTCTTCTATTGGCAAGAATAAGGTCGTTTATCAGGTCAGTGTTGTCGAAGTTTTCGGACGTCTCGCGTACGGCCCTTCTTAAACTTCTTACACCATTGAAACACCTGGGTTTTCGATAAGGTGGATTCCCCACATTGTGCTTGAATTCTTTGCAAAATATTACTTGGTTTGAGAAGAAGAAGAAATCTAACTATTATGCGTTACGCAACGGAAACATGAACTGCCTGCTCTGTCATGTTGACAATTACTAAAAAAAAACAATTGAAGTGGCTATGGCATTATGCACGCCTTCTAGATATCCCATTGCAAGAATGTTAAGAAGGAATTCCGGTTAGGGCCATTTGTTTGGTTCTAAGAATAAAATTCCGGGTCATATTTGAACCCTCCTCGTAATTTTGCTGAAATGATTTTCTTACAGTTTCGGATTTTGGACATTTTTTTGTCTAATTTTCGACGACAATTGTTAAATCTGATTTGGCGATTTAAATCGCGTAATTTGATATAAGTTCTTGTTCTTGTTAAACAAAGAATAATTTCCGTAGGAATAGCTGTTTGTAACTTACTATCAAGCTTGAAAATCGTTTTGTTACACAAAGATGTAAATAAATGTTTTTCATTTGCTAAAGAGTTACCATGCATTTTAGTAAATTCTGATTCTCAAATCATAGCCACATCTAATAAGTCTTTGTTGGGATATAAAAGGCTTCCCCGAGACACAAAATTCACCCAGCTGTCAGTAACATTTGTAAATTGCAAATTTTTAGTTTTCTCCCCCAAATTATATTTGCCTTTATATTTATAGGCAACATATCATGCTATATCTATTAAAGCGTCCCTATGAACACTCATTTTTGTTTCAAAATTTTTCAGTAAGTCTGTGTATTCAATGGAATAATTCAGCTTCTGAAATTTCCATATCTGGGTAATCAGTTTCAACAAATGAACACTGCACCATGCTATCATCATCATTATCAGAATTTGAAACCTGTTGCAAACTAGCTTTTAATTTAATTTGTAAATTATGAAATACACTTTCCGTTAAACACACGTCTTCCTTCACCTTGCTACTACATTCTGCTCTCTTTTCCTTCCTTCTCTTATAAGTTGATGTGTCTTGCTGCTTTTCTCACAATTTTCTTCCATTCTCTTCTGTTTCTCATTTTCTTTCCCCATCCTGTGACTCTCATTCTCCTTAAGTCCTCCACTACTTGTTCTTCCCAGCGTACTTTTGGCCTCCCCCTTGGTCTCGTTTGTGGCTTCCACTTTGTCATGTTTTTCCCTACTTTCTCCTCACTCTTCCGATTTATATGTCCGTACCACCTTATTCTTTTGGATTTTATTACTCTGACTATATTCTCGTTTTCTAATATTTTTTCCACCTCTCTATTCGTTAGTCTCCTATATTGTTCTTCATTTATCTTCTTTCCTCCAAATATCTTTCTTATTATTTTCCTCTCAAAAACCTTCAGCTTCTCTTCGTCTCTTTCTGTGAGGCACATATTTTCGGCCGCATACGTCACCACCGGTCTTATCACTGTTCTGTATACTCTTAATTTCGTCTTCTTACTTATCTTTTTGTTATTCATTATCATTTTGTGTCCGTTGTATGCTTCATAGCCTGACTGTATCTTCTGTTCTATCTCTTCCCTTCCACTGTTCTTTCTATTTATTATTGTCCCTAAGTATTTATAACTTTCTACTTCTTCTATATTATAGTTTCCTATTGTTATTACTCTGTTGTTAACTCGTTCCTTTTTTCTTGTAATTTTCATGTACTTGGTTTTCTCTTGCTTTATTTCTAAACCTCTTTCTTTTACTTCTTTACTTATCATCTCCATTGCGTCTTCCAAACTTTTCCTATCCCTTGCTATCAGTGCCATGTCATCGGCATATGCTACCACTTGTATCGATTTTTCTATTATTGTTCCTTTAATTTCGCTTTCATTCATTATTCCTTCTATTGCGATATTAAACAGTGTTGCCGATAATCCATCTCCCTGTCTTACTCCTTCATATATTTCTATTTTTTCTGTTAATCCTTCATGTGTTAGTACTTCTGCTTTCGATCTTTCCATAGTCATGTTTATTAATCTTATCAGTTTTTTAGGTATCCCCATTTTCCTCGCATCTCTTTTAATCGATCCTCTTTTAACTCTATCGAATGCCTGCCTGTAGTCTATAAATACTATTTCCACCTCTATATTATAATATTAATGTTGTTAGTATCTTATACACTAAATTCAGTAGGGTTATCCTTCTATAATTTTCGCAAAGCGTCAAGTCTCCTTTCTTTGGTATTGATATTATAATTCCGGACCTCCACTCCTCGGGTATTTCCTCTTTCCTCCATATTTGCGTCATTAATTCGTAGATCCTTTTTTGACTTCCTCTCCTCCTTCCTTCAGCATTTCGCCGCATATACTGTCTGGTCCTGCTGCTTTTCTTTTTCTCAAATTTTTTATTACCTCGCTAACTTCTTCTTCTGATGGTTCTTCTACTTCTACTTCTTCTTCTTCGCCACTCCTCTCTTCATTTTCTTCCTTCTTTGTGGCTTCTTTCATATATCTTTCCCATTCTTTCTTGTCTATATTAACCGTTGTTTTTCTTCTCCTTTTTTGTTTTCCAATTTCCTGGTATAATATTATGTTATTTTTGCTATCTTTTTCTATCTTGTTCATCATGTCGTCAATCCACTCCTGTTTTTTGTTTCTTATTACTCTTGCTGCTTCTTTCTTTATTTGTTTGTATTCTTCATAGTGATTCTCTCTGTTAGTTCTTATCCATTTTAACCTTTTCTCTTTCTTCCTTTTTATTAGTATTTCACATTGCCCGGGTGTTTTTATTAGTGGTGAAAATTGCCGAAGAATGTTTACCTAATATGAAGCATTTAAGCCTATGTTTAAAATCTAGGGGGTGGGGATGATCGTTTGGTCCACTCATCCCTCGTATATAAGAAAACAAATTTTTATCACATCCTGGTTCAATCTTGATGTCAATAGATATTCCACATTATAATTAATATGTACATACTCATATAATTCTACTAATGATTTGTTTGTTAGTAATCTGCCTTGTTGAAATTATACCAGTGCCTTGTGTTTCCCAACTGTTGCTAATGAAATGACTTCTGATACCTTGCTAATTATTGCCTTTTGCGTTTCATATTCAGTACCAAAAGCATTTTTTTCAGGACACCCCATAAATTTTGATCTCGAATTTAGGATGTCAAACCAGCCATTAAATAGTTGAACTACTTTCGAAATTTTTTCCCAGGGATAGTTGAGCGGCATGTGTCCATATTTTCCCAAATAAGCAACTGATTTTACAACTTGAACTTTTTATCTTTGAGAGCCTTTTACATCCAGATGGTACTGAGTCAGATTATGTGCAATCGTTAGCTCAGCTATGGAACAATCGAGTAATACTTCAAAGCACTGCTTATTAATTACAGAATTATCAATAATCAATCCCCCATCTAAAATATGATTGCAAGCAAGTTTAATTAAATGTGGTGCATCTGCAAACACATATACATTAAATAAATTATTAGAGGGGTGCTTGAAATAACAAGTTTTGTCGTAA
>JABXWE010064759.1:0-11656 GCA_014611495.1 Limonius californicus
TCAGCCACCTGTCAGTGCTGCCATAAGTGTTTATAAAAACTCCCTAGTAATCGATTTGACGTAAAATTTTCTACATAAATTTATTTAAAATACTCTGAAACTTCCTCAATAGAAAAAATAGTATAAAGAACACGTTTCATAAGACCACTTGTCGCACTCGTCCGTTGAAAAACTCGACGCTTCGCGTCTCGATTTTCAAACTTGGACTCGTACGTTAAGAAAAGGCCTTATGAAACTAGTTCTTTAATATACTATATTAAAATTACACAGGAGCATCTAGCAAACTGCTGTAGATGTTTGGTTGCCTAATTTTTTCAACCCCATTTTCAAACGAACTATAATTTAATTTAATTGAATTTTTCCACTAAACTTGCGATACAGTTCGTATAGAACCTTCACAAGTTCAATACTTTAATAAAGGGTAAAACTGAAGCTCGCTTTTGTGGGAACAGCTGAACTCGATTTGTCAGTATAAAGTTAGTTTCTAGAGTTTGAAATGGAAGGATGCCTTTTGACGACAGATCAAATAATGTATTTTTCAATGATCTGCTACTGGCTGGTTGGAAAGTTGTATTTAATATAGAACATTGCCGGGTGACACACGCCATATTTTTACGATTTTGCCAAGCAGTATTGGAGGAAGTGTTGAAAAAGTTGCATGGGCAATGAAGGAGGAAATTTGGTAAACAGTCTACTATAAGATAGATGTAGGTGTAAACGTTAAATAAATTTTTCTCGAATTGCAAGAATAAGAAAACTTCAACTGTGTCACAATTTTCTTTCCACTTTACTCGATATTTGTAATGGTTTTCGTAAAGTGTTAAGCAGGCCTTTGCAAATGTTTTAATGTTTTTCCTTCAATTGTAGGAGAAGAAATTGTGCGCGACAGTCGCCATCTAACGGAGAAAGTATCAATTTAGTACGTACCCTAAGTTTAAGTTATATTTATAACTGTAATTAATTGAATAAATTTTGCAGTTTAATATTCTTGTTGTGAAATTTTTCAAGCATTCTTCTGAATTGTGGTTATGTATTCATCATCCAGCGTTTGACGTGTACTAAGGTTATAACCAACCTTACAGAACAAATAGTTACCAAAATCAGTTAAACAATAGCCTTTATCATTTAACTGTTTTGAGCAGTTTTCAGTATCATTACGGATCTACTCTTAACGTAAAGTAGAAATAATATACTTAAAAAAATATAGTCATAGAAAAGTTTTGAAAATGTATCATACATTTTTAGTTTAACATTGATACATAATTTACGTATGTTCTGATACCTTCTTTAAAGCCCCTACACACGATCCAATCTGCAGGACCCGATTTGCAGGAATCCTGCAGATTGGGTCGTGTGTAGGTATGTCGGGACTTCAATTTGAAGTCGGACAGTTGGCAGGTCGCAACCACACAATCTGCCGACTCCCCACTCTACCATCCTGCAAATTGTATCGTCTGTAGGCAGTCGGGCCGATTCCAGATTGCGTTGTCAGTTGTACCTGTGAATTATATCACGTGTGAAGTTTTACGCGTTATACGTTACAAGTTATAATAAAACTTTCAAAAAGATGGAAAAGGAAAAGGAAGTGTGGAGGGAAATGTTTGATTTATACAGGGATATGCCCTGTCTATGGGACATTTCCCATACAAACTATATGAATAAAGATACGCGCAATCAAGCCTATGAACTCCTCATGGATAAATATAAGCTCTTCGATGAGGGAGCAACCAACCAACCAACTTTTTTTTTTGTAGAAACCATTTTTTACCCCAATATATTCGTTGCTGCACTGGCGTGTCATTGTTTAGTAATAAGGTTATTGCAACACCAAGCTTTTGTCGCTTTGAAAATGAAGCAGTCATGATATTATTCCTCGCTAGTGGAAGAATACGTACTGCCAGGTTGGATCGTGTGTAGAGTAGCTCCCGATTTGCTCCCACCTAACCACCCTGCAGATCGGGTCCTGCAGATTGGATCGTGTGTAGGGGCTTTTAACATTCCACATTCGTTTTCCACGAGTTTATATTTTTTTTTATTTATGGATAATTATAGTCAGATGAAATTGATTTAATTATTAATGAATGTATCTTCATAAAAAAATAAAATAAAATTGTTTATCGGCGTGCGTAACGCAAGCATCAAACGTTGGTTTTCGATCTAGATAGGTAAATAAATCGAGTTTTGACTTTGAAGTTTACTTACAATTTGAAATACTTTTCAGCTGTGGATGTAAGTCCAAAAAGCTCCCCACGAAATCAAATAAGGGTATTTTATGCCCTTCATGATTGAATATTTCAAGCGAAATCACTAGTCTTTGTTTACTCAGATGATTGGGTTCTCTGCGGAACAGAAGCAGTGCTGTATTTTATTTTCATATAAATATGAGCTCCCTTTACGCAGAAAGCGAACGAACTCGTTGGGAAATACCGAATTGCTTTTGATCTGAATTTCATCAAGTGCTTTGGTAAGTATCTCAGATAAGGCCTATTAACTCGTTTCCGTTTATTACACGTCCTTTCGAAACTGAAAATTCTCGTGAAAAAGTAAAACACACAATAACTCCATTAGACGGAAAATCGCGGCTCGACCATAAAACAATGAAACTGTTGGCTCTCTTGAGTATTAAATAATATCTAAATGCATGGAATACAGAAAAATTTACAAGCTTCATGTTACAACGGACGAGAAAAAAGAAGGTACATTCTGTACACTTTGTGAATTTTACAATTCATGTTTTATGAAGAATGTACCAACAATTTTTACAGAACAATTTGAAAAATATGTTTATAAACCCTTAAAAAATACTGTTGAAAATCTGATTGAAGGTCTGTTTAAAATCCATACTTTGCTTGTGTTTGTCTTCTATTATGTCTATTTTCTGACCACTTCATTTGAAGTTCCTCGTCATTCGCTAGCGCTTTCTGAGCCAAGGAAGTTATATGATTTTTCGCTCTAGAGACGTTACTAATGTTATTTTTGTTAACATATTTCGATTGACAATTAGGGTCTGTTAGGGATTGTAACCAAACTTTCCTTTCAGGTCGAATTTCTTCTTCGTGTCCATCGATCAGTTTGTGTTGTTCAAGTCTCTTGCTGTTGCGTACTAAATCTTTAAAGGCTTGATTGTTAAAACCGTTGTAAGGTTTTTGAACGTCAGGGGCTAATGTGATACAGTTTGTTCCATCCCTGACAGCTGTAATTGGGAGTTCTTGAACTAGAGGTTTGAATGTGTTCCTACATTTACCACAAACTTTTTGCCAAGTTTCGTCATCGTAAGTTTCAGGAATTTCCATTCCTTCGTCCACTTCAGTGGATATATTTGTGTCCATGCATATATTTGTTAGTTTTGTTGTGTTAAATTTGTGTAAGGGTTTTAGCGTCGGGCTAACGCTTGTTACATTAACCTGTTTCTGAAGGACATTTGGAATGAAGATAGTATTAGCTTGCTTGGTAGCTTTAGGTGGAGGTAGAAGAGCAAACAGACCGCTTGTATTTCCTTTGGATCTTTTCTTTCTAGGTTCATCATGAATGTTTTCAAACTCCTGCAGGGGTGAAATGGCAATTTTAATGTGTTTCCTGACCTTTTGTGGCTTATTAGCAATTCGTTTTACAGTTTGTGGCTGTTCATTTAATCCTTCCATTGCAGTAAATGATAGATTTGAGAACATTTTCTGTCTAACGGTTGATGAAAGATATATCTTCTCAATTTGTTGTCTTTTATCATGTTTATCCTCTTCATTTTCACTCTCACTGCTGCTTTCGTACACAACCAAAGACGACATGTTTGTAATATAAGTTACAAATAGTACACCCTGCTTAGTAAGCACGAGCTAAGCAACACGGCAAATCAGTAACTATGAAGAAGAAGAAGATATCTTAGAGTTATTATATATCTATTTTGTTAATTGTGTATAGGCAAAATCAGAAAACTGTCTTTAATTACGTAATGTCATGTGAGGAAATGCCTTTATTACAATATTCAAAATTATACGAACTTTAGGTACATAGATTCATGACAGTGACAGTTTGCTAATTTGTTAATGTCATCAAGATATCTTGATTTTGAACCTCAAAGTGTACTATTTTTAGTTGCCATGGAAGATATTGATGTTATCAACCTGACGTCGCGATTCAGGGATCAATCTGTAAGGGCTAGCGCGCACGGGTGACTTTTGTCACCGTGACAGTTTCGTCACTCTCATCAAGTCTATAGAGTAGTATGAATGTGCGCGCATGTTACGACGTGACAACTGGGTGACTGTTTTGTCCGCGGACCCGCGAACATGCCCATGACAAAACTGTCACCGGGTCGCTAGATTTCAATGGCCGTGCGCGCAACGGTGACAAAAATGTCACCCCCCTATACGCTCCCCGTCAGTTGCGCTTTGACAATCAAGGCGACAACGTCTGCGTGATGGAGTCGGTGGCGTTTACATCTCAGCAAAACGTGTCTGTACATGAAGACCACATAGATAGCGATTTACTTATTGAAGAAGTTGAAAAAAGACCAGCACTCTACGATATGAATTTAAAAGAGTATTCTGGTATACATATCAAAAGCAAAGGATGTACAATAGTTCATCAAAACTTTTATTTCCTTGGATATGCTCGCAGTTTTTCAAACATAGTGTAAAATTTGCCACTTATCAACCTGTCACTCCAAAGGGGATGAACCCAGTGTTCTTTTTCCTATAATTTCTTTTGTGCCTAACGACCAGTTCGTAGACCACAACCGTCTCTTCGAAATCCATGTTGATGAATGACGCTAATTTTCATTAAAAATGAAATGACTGTCACTCCTCGTGAGCGCACTCATCTTTGGTGACGTGACTCAGCGGTGACAGAAACTTTATTGTCACGGTGACAAAAGTCACCCGTGCGCGCTAGCTCTTGCGGGCCAAACGAGCTTTACGTCGACCCGCAACAGGCTAGGCGGAAAAAGGCCTACAGCTTAGCTCAGAGGAGTAGGGGTGGTTCACGGAAACCGCTTACGGGAGGGAAGTCTTCCTGGCTGTGTACAGGGTATGCCAAAATTAACGGGCGCCACCTTCCAAATCACAGCAGATTACCAGTTCTCGTGGAAGGCCGAGAAGCCAGCAGCCTACGGGAATCGGACTCACCTTTATTATGCCTCCTTCTATATGTAAAGCTTGCACACAAAGATAAAAATACACAAAAATAGAAGATGTGGTAAATTTCAGGACAAATATAATTCAACCTTTTTTAGTTTACTGACATGATACAAAAATTATAACGATTATATGGAAATGGGAATATTTATGGTTAAATAAACAAGTTTTTGTTGGAACGTTCGAACTGAAAAAGGCTTGCAGTCAGTGGCTTGCGATATTTAATTTCTTAGAGTAGATCTACGCAGCCAGTGGCCTCGGAGTTTACAATTTAATACTATTTATGAATACACTTTACTTAACCAAAAGAAGAAAGAACAACTGGCGACTGAATGTCGCTAGACGTCGTATTTAAAAAAATGGTTCAGCACTGGAAATTTGAATATTAATCTCAGAAAAGTTTTCACCGCAGAATTAGAATTTCTCTTACTTTAGTGTTGTTCGGTAGAGAGCAAAGAAAGGCACAACTGGGGTGTTCCTAAGATATTCGGGAAGAGGAAAAAATGCGCTGGTACGCCCCTGAAGATTGGGTCGCTTCTGACAGGGCTTTTTTGACATCGAGAGAGAAGAGGCGGGAATTTTAGATGTCAATATCTCCGTCGCTGGACAGGAGGATCACTTAAAACAGCTCGAAGAACAGAACTTCCACGGGTTTGGTCGATTTTATCCGGCACAGTCGAGAAAACAATTTCATTGAATTGTTTTTGCACAAAGCTGACACTCTGCTAATATTTTTGATCCGGCGCAAGTCGACGATTCTTTGCCTAACGCAAACAACGTAGCGATAACTCAATTAGCAGAAGAGCTGCGACACAACCCGGAATAAAAAAAAACACGTCAGTTCACTCCCAAAGCCTAACGTCCACTCTTTTTCACATCGATCAAAAATATTACACTCCATTGCGAAATATGGTGCAATAATTCCAGAACAAATTCTTATACGTGGGATTTCCGAGAAACATAAAATCTCCAGGGCCAAGCGCGCAAACAATACATTTATCGGCAACTCTGCATGGTAACAACAAAAGGTTCACTAAAACTGTATTTGGGAAATAACAATATAGTAATCGGCGACAGAGCGGCAATTAAAATATGGCTTTAATTCAGATGAATTGGCAAAATCAAATGAACATAACAAATCCACACAACTGTACTATCTGTAATATAAAGCAAACGCGAGACAGCCTGCAGAACATATGCGGCGATACCAGGGTTTGCCGAGTTCAATAGTTTAGGGGACTCTTGAAAGACAAACTGCGCTTGGTAGACCAAAACTACAATATGTATCGTACATAATAAAAAATATGGGTTGTAGCAGCTACACCTAACTGAAAATACTGTCATCCAGGAAAAAGTAGTGAAAAATCCTTCGGATTGTAGAGCGCGAAATACCTAAGTATGTATTTATAATCTCATTATTGAACACTTGCGTCAGCAATCTTATGTTTAGAGAGTACACAAACGCATGGTCGTATCATACGCTTTTACACAGAGATTCCAACATGAGTTAAAATTATATTAATATATCTTGCCATTTAATTCGCGAAACCGGGGGCGTAAAAATAGTAAACAATAACAAATATCAGGATATATATATATATATACTGTGTGCTGTCTTTGAATACGCTCCGTAGGGAAAATATATGCGTTTGTGGAATCCTTCAATTTCGTCCTCCCAAGTCGAAAAACGCACCCTTAGCAAGGTGTAGGCAGGAGGGACGTTAATTTTCCAGAGACTACATCACTTTTTTTATTTTTGTAATAGCAAATTAAGAGATAAATTTAAAACACTTTCAAAAAATGTGTACTTCTAATGTAGTAATATCGCCAAATCCAATGTACGATTGCCGTCAGCGTGGCGTAGTGGTAAATGATTAGCTTGGTAATGCGATCTTCGGGAGTTCGAATCCTCCCTTCTGCTTTATTTTATTATATAATTTATATATATTTTATTTCTGTAAATCTAACTATATTTTCTAAATACACATCGTACAAAAATACATACATTTTTGGGTTTCATAAGAAACTAAATAATAAAATAGTATTATTTAATTGTTACACATTTAATAATCACAATTAATTCGTTTAGCGCTAATTATTAACCTAATCCAAAATTTAAATTAAATCAAATGTTCGAATGAATTGCCACCTGTATTCAAAGAGTAACCCAAACTATTATAAAATTATCTCCGCACTTTAGCAAGCGTTCTTGGTATAATTTATCTACAACATTCATTAATGTTGTGTATTTAGAGAATAATAACGTATTAGATTTACAGAAATTAAACATTTTACATAAAAAAATAAAGCAAGTAAACGGATTCGAACTCTCGAAATTCGTTACACAAAGCATATCAGTAACCGCTATGCCACGCCGGCAGCATTCGCTCATCGGATTTGGTGGTATTATTACACCAATCTATACATTTTTTCAGAGTTTTTTAATTTATCATTTAACTTGATATTATAAAAATAAAATGTAGATGTGATCTCTGTTAAACTAACGTCCCTTCCGCCCACACCTTAGTTTCCAAGCGTTTTTCAACTTGGGAAGCAGGAAATTGAAGAATTCCACAAACGCATGCATTTTCCCTATGGAGCGTATTCAAAGTCAGCACACGGTATATTGGAAGTCATTAACCCCAAAACTGTAGGCTTTACCTGCGTTTTGTAACAAGCAATTCAATAAAAGCAAGTGAAAGATATGAAGTTAAACATATATATTTTTTAATTAATATCAATCTATTTCGAACCAATGGGGAAGAATAATCCAAAAATAGTAATATACAATCGCAATATTTAATAAATATAAGGTATATGGGCAAGTATAATATGCATTCACAAAGTGGGACTGGAAAAAGAATTGATCATTAGAACAAAATCGCATATAGGAGTCAGGAGAAAGTACGCATCATTCCAAAAGTAGACAACCCAAAATACATATCCACAGATACTGCAAGATTTCAATTTTTATTGATATTATTATGAAGTAGAGATGCCGGTTTGATATGCTTGACAGTTTACATGATAGTGCTCGGGAGTGCCATCTATCTGGTACCATAAATACCGTTTTGTATTGAAATCCACTTCTTCAAGTAAGAGCGGCAATGTGTTACGAAGAAAATACAAATAAATTCTCCCTGTTAAGATCATGTCAGTTATTTCTGCATTCACATACATACATATTATTTATACTTTTTTTTAGTTGAATGAAATTCACTTACGCCAGTTAACTGTCAAGTATATCAAACAGAAAGTTCTGATTTATATAACTGTTAATACCTTGTGATATGCATTTTGGGTTGCCTAGTTTTGAAACGTGAGACGCGTATTCTCCCTTCAATTACATTGTATATAGCTAACACCATTTAAAATTTTTAAAATGCATTCACGGTTTAATTGTTGTCGTTTTTAAAATTCCATTTAAGAAAATCCTGCTAAACTATCACCTGATGTATTGTTCTTTAAGTATAATCAATTAGGTTTATGGAACTGCATCTATTTAAATGTCTTTTTCATTGCCTAAAAAGGGAAGATCTCGGTGTTTCACAACAACAAAATAGTGAAAGGAATGCAAAAGAGAGCAATGTGATCGATTAAAATAAAAGTATAGAAAGAGCAGCTAGAGGAATTGACAAAAATGATAAATGTAGCAGACAACATTAAGACGAATGCCCAAAAACCAAAATGTACAAGATATTTCATAGTCAATAACTGTCATACGGCAGTGAAATATCCTTCAGGCAGTTTAGGAAACATTAAAAAAAAATTACCCATTAAGATGTATTTAGCTAATTTATATGTTAATTCCGTATTCCTTCCACTTGTCTCAACTCTTCCGTTACCTTCTAGTCCCAACGCTGTTAATAGCAATCAGACCTGAGTTTGTCCTTTACATGAAATACATATTAGTATGTATTAAACCAATGCCGCTTTCCATCCGAGTAACCAAATTATTTTGAATAACCTACATGTAGATTATTAGTAGATATCCAATTCAGGGGCTATTCAGAAATTAATCTTTATTTGAGCATATTTGCAAAAAAAATTATTTATATGCTGACGTATGTTACTTATTTATTAACATAATTATATATTATATATTAATGATCTGCATTATGGAACTTCATTTCGAATTAAAAGGGCTGTCACAACCATCTCATTCTTATGGTAGGGCTGTATACTGTTTAAATATCTTGCCAAAAAATGCTACATAGCAAGAAGTTGTTTCAATGAAAACTTCATCTAAGGAACGCTGCACAATAATAAATACCAGCGAATCTGTGAATGTATGTAACGCTATGGTTATTAACAGTAATTGTTATTTTGTGTAAACGTAATATTTCCAATATAGTTTACAGGACAAATATGTTAAAATGGGAATCATGGGCAATTAAATCTTTAAAATCAGCTATCAGCTTCCTTATACATAAGCAGTATTTGTATTAAGGTTGTGTAACGTATTGGGTACAGCTCTGTTAAGTCACTCCCATGAGCAACGTGCTCTTCCGAATGTACTTTTTCCTTCCCCTTAGAAAGCTAAAATTTGTTTAAAGGTTATTTTTCGAAGTCTATTCATAAAAAGTATGTTCAAATCACAAACATTGATCATGTTGATATAAATCTTTATTTCGCAGTAAATTGAAAAACCCGCTCCCAGTAGCGTTGTGTTAATATTTTATTTTTTGTGATTTCCACCGATAAATTAAATTCCAGTATTACATAAATAACTAAAAGTCACACAGAGATCATCTAAATCTTCTGTAACGTGTTATGTTGTGAAAGGAGGGTAGCGTGTAGCCTACGGGTTCCGTTATTAATTTTATTTTTCAAGAATTCGAGTGACAACACGAGTATATCTTGAAGTATTAACTATAGCAATAAACAGTTTATTGAATTAATTTTGACTAGTAATTGGTGGTTCAAACCCGTTTTAAACTTAGTTTCACCTCTCCTCCTTCTGCGTTCTCTTCTTGACAGAAAACACGATTATTCTGAGAGCAGAATCTTATATAGTAAATAGGTAATATTAGAAGAACTCTTGGTTTTTGGAATTTATTTTTACAAAATGGTATTACAATATTACAACCATGAGAACTACTACTTTACGAAGTAGTTTTCCTGACAAATGAGGGATTTGCGCCACCGATCTGTAAATTTTCTGATACCTTCAATTCCTATACGAAGTCTTTGGATTACATGCCTATTCACTCTTGAACAGCTTCGATAATGTCGTTATGCTACTGAAATTGTTTCCCGGCAAAAATATTTTTAGTGCGTCGAACATCGAAAAATGGAGCAATATGAGGACTGTATGCTCGGAAGAAGATCGCACTGAAGATTGTTTATAGTTTCAATTGTTCTTGCAGCGGTATGAGGGCGAGCATTGCTTTAGAGAAAGCAAGAAGAACTTTGTAGGAAAATGAACAAAGAGCGATTCTGGGGATTCAAAGAAAGTGTTTGTCATCACTTTACCAGGTGACGACATAGTTTTTGCTTCTTTTGGCCTTGAAGATTGGTGTGATTTTACTGCATGTTTGTACGTTTTGACTCGGATAAAATAATATATCCAGGTTTCATAAATTGTCACAATTGAGTCCTAAAGGTCATCTTTTCCTCTCTCATATTGCTGGAGTAAAGAAGAAGCGATTTGCAAACGATTCACCTTTGGTTCTTTGGTTATCAGGCGCGGAAGCTATCACATTAGCTTGTTTTTATGATGTCTTCAACACTCCTGATATTAAATTGAAAATTTTATTGATCCATTTGACAACTTTTACGCGTGAAACTTTTTCTTCATTTTCAAAATTCATTGAAATTGCAGCTCGTCGTACTTGAGGCTTATTTTCTACATCAGTTCGCCGGTATATAAAAAACTTCGACTACTCATACACCCGACTTTTAGAAAGACGTTGACCGCAGTATTGTGCGCGTAGTTTTGTAAGAATTTGAGTAGAATATACGTTTTCATTTGTAAGACGTCCTGGATTGTGCTCTGATTCACGCACCGATAAACAACATTTCTTTACATCATAACTGTAGCTGTCGATTTAATTAAAGCAAAGTTTAAAATTGAACATTCCGCGTATAAGTCCTCGTGAATTTAATCTCTCTTGGTTGTTATTGGCAACAAACGAATTTAACAAAATATGTTCTAAAATTGTATACAGAAATATGAGAACTTGCAAAAAAGCACAAAAATTTATATTTTGTTGCAAAAAATTGCTTGTGTTACCTCTATGGAACATCCTATGACGCATTTTATTACAGAATACGTCGAAGAACTTTCCGTGTTTATGATCCGCTATCGTGGTAAATTTACAAAATACTAGTACGTTCGATTTTTACTTCGATGTTACAATTCTAAAACCCAACCGTTTCGTGCAATTTTCTCCATTCCTTTTTTGCACATTTCCAGCCTTGCATAAAATGCAAATAAGGGCTCGGTATTGATTTCGAATCGTTAATGAAAATTCTACGACAGAAAGTTTTCGCCATCTCTATAACGAATATAAAGTTTTAAAGAT
>JABXWE010064763.1:0-10172 GCA_014611495.1 Limonius californicus
TATATATATATATATATATATATATATATATATATTGCTATGGTAACTTTATGAGCAGGTCGTAGGTGTACCGTCAGTGCACTGCATGTAAGTGTGTGTACATATTTTTACTTATGGATCTCCTCATTAGGTATTCATGTGCTAGTGGATTTGTAAATGGTTGTTCTATTGGAGGTAGCGTTGGAATAATCAGGTTCGCATGGCGAACGTGAACATGTTCATGTGATCAAAAGGGTGAGCTCCAATAGGGCAAGTATTATAAAAGCAGGGTTGTTATGGTTATGGCTAAATAAGGGTGGAAAATATTTATTCGAATTCCGAGATTTGAATCAAGCGGGGGTGTGATCGGGCTTCACCCAGTAAATCACACCCGAGCAAACAAATTATATAAAATTAACATACAACGCATCGCATTTGGCATAATACATTTCATATTTTGTAAAAGTTATTAAAATAAACGAAGTTAAAGTACGGACAGTTTTACTGAAGTGTTGGAGTATAATTAGATCTATAGAAGCATATAGGAAGCCACGAAACCCTGAGAAGAGAAGTTTAAGCCGAGGTGAAACAGTAAGGTGAGAGTTCATTGAGCATTGAGTTGAAATCAGCTAGTACAATCAGCATTGGAAAGGTGTACATAGCAATATATATATATAAAATTATAATTGTAATTGAATAATCCCTACCAATATAATAGCTGATAAATTTCGATGTTCTTCATGAAGTTCAGGGTATTGCAATTAAATTACAAGGCAATTCAATCACAAACATAAATAACAACAAATCTAAAACAACAAGAGTAAATACGTTATAATAGATAGACACTTAACAGAAATAATTTTCAAGTTTCAAATAATATAAGGTCTCTGCCGCGGCATACTCTAATTTCATTTTGATCCTATGGTTGCCATTCATTCAGCTACAGATATATTGAAGAAGATATTCTCGAAAATACTGTGAATGGTTTCCTAGACATGGATATCGAAATATCTTTGTATGTCTGGTAAGCAAAATACTACTTAGTTTATTTAACTTTATCAAGCTAGAACGATATACTAAAAAAAGAGAACTTTTAGAGCGGATCATAATACAGAAAAATAATTAGCGCGAAACGTTGTTTTTCATCATAACTATTTCCATAACAGCAGAAGATATTCAATAATATTTTTACAACTGGCTTCATATATGCGGAGAATCAAATTTTTGTGGTTGACCATCAGCAATTGAATTTTAAAACTCCGGGGAGTCAGGAACGTCGTCATAAAGTTAGTAGCGATTGTGTCTTCTGTAAACAATAAAGTCGAGACGGTCTTAAACGTTGTCGACCGATGCGAACTAATCTCTAGAAAATATTATAGCGGCGGTAAGGAAATTCATCCCCGAAATCGATTCACTCTGAAAATAGATAAATTTCAATCGTAGTTTATATTTATTACGGGCAGCGAAAAAATTGTCGCTGATGTGGAAGCGATCATTCTGTATCCGATTGGTTGCTTATACTCGGGCGTAATCTTGTAATTGATTAAGAAAATTATTTTCGCCCTCCGCTTCCGTCCAATATTTCACGCAAACTACTCAGGGCAGAGTACCACTGAAAAATGAGCCCTCAAGATATGGAGTCCGAGATGCGTAAAAGAAGAAAAAGCATTGCTACATGGGGAGTGAGTCATGTGAGGTCACTAATCCGGATGCTGTGTGTGTCGCTCCTGTTCCGCTCCCTACATTTCCTGATTTTTCGCTCCTAACGAAAGGAGCGGAACTCGGACCGACAACCAACCCTATCAACAGCCGATACTTAAGCGGAAATAGCTGCCCTTAATCCAAATTTTGTAATTTACACTTTCTAAGGACTCGCTCGTGTTTCTAGAATGCCTCTTCGTCATTTGTTTGTGCACAACTTCTAAATTTCACATTGGAGGAGTAAATGCGAATTAGAATTAAAGCCGGGGAACTGAAGGAGGCCTCGATGAATGCTTTTGGTCTACGTTGCCTTTAACAAAGTCTCTTGTGCATCTGCTGAACTGGCAGTAATAACAATTTTATGCGTCATAAACTTGATGACTATTTTAATAAGTTTAGAAGATTTGCTCACTCTTAGTAGACAGTTTCTGTTATTTAAAGCAGATAGCAGTTGCTCGTTTTCCACAATGCGCTTATGGTGCAGTTGTATTTCTTATAGCCTGGCGAAAGTGTACTAAAGTCACACAACTGTCTTTTAATACTTGTTGTAATCGCCGACAAAAATACAAGATACAATCAAATTAAACAGAAAATGAAAAGGAACAATATTTCGGCGATTTCACCAAAATTGGATCGTTCTTTAAAATGCAGAATCAGAAAGAACAAACATTATTAAATATTTGAATAGCCACTATAAATAACTCATAAAATAAAGCGGATGTAAAATCAAAAAAGACAGAGGAAGAAAACAGATGTATGTAGAAATAGATTCGAAGAACGTAGAAAAATGTTAGAAACAAGAATAAGCAAATAATTCTTCTCATTCTTCTAGTCATTCTCTACCCATATACAGATATGACTTCCATTCTTCCCCGTGTTGTGCTCTTTCCTTCCATCTTGTTGCCTTTTTGACGACATTCATCCATCTGGTCGTAGTTTTCCAACATTTCCTTTCCATCCCCCATGGTCTCTAATCCAATATCGTATTGCACCATCTATGCTTATTTTCATTTCAGTTCTGCTAATTTCCTTGCTGTATCTTCTGCGTTTCTAATCTCTTGTCCAAATACTTTCTTGTCAACGAGAGTATCAGGTTGGTTTTCTCCATCACTTTTTGTGTCACTTCCATTTGGTCATTATACCTTCTGGGAGTATCCATGTCTCTATTCA
Organism: Limonius californicus; assembly: GCA_014611495.1. Lineage (NCBI taxonomy): Eukaryota > Metazoa > Arthropoda > Insecta > Coleoptera > Elateridae > Limonius > Limonius californicus. The sequence goes on from JABXWE010064763.1 coordinate 2,851, forward strand.
AAAGATTTGAACCGGTAAAATGCAGTGATGAAAAGCTTTTACCTTTAGTTTTTGCTTTCAACACGTAGTTAGTTTTGTAAATGCAGACCATCTCCGTCCTTTGTCTTTGTAGTTCAGCTCGTTGATTGTTTTTTTTCACAACTTAATCCCTCTCCTAGGTAAACAGTACTGTTAACTGTCAATATTACAATTTACTTTCGGCTTAGACTGGGTCGTTATTTGGGACCTACACCCAGCATTATCAGGTAAGGACCGACCTGTAGCTTGTCTGCCTTTACAAGCATTTGCTCTAGAAGTTTGAACAATATTTGTTCGTAGGCCCTGCCTACCTAAACAGGGCCGTGTGCTTAGATTATTTAAACCTTGTGGCAGACAAGGATTTGATCTTAATGTATTTTGTTTGCCAGGACAATAATATTTAATCGGCTTATGCCTGTTAGCTGTTTGTGAACCCATACAAACTAGCGTTTCGCAAGACATTGCAGCTTGCCTCTTCAGAGTGAAAAGAACACTGAACTCAAATTCGGGAAGCGGAGGTATTTAAACCGCTTTGAGCCAGTCGGGCCGAACGACGTAGTTGAAAAACAACCTATAATTTTTCAAGGTGACGTAAATTTACTTTCAGTTTCGGAATCTTGTTAAAACTTGGTATATATATATATATATGTGTGTATGTGCGTGTGTGTGTGTCTGTGTGTGTGTGTGTAGATAAATGATTAATTTTGACAATAGTACATGTTCTTTAATTGTAATTACGTTTGTAATCTTCGTACAGCTTAGACCTTACCAGTAACGAAAACTAAAGTAATCCAGGACACTATTTATAATGAAAATTAATTCAGTGCAAACTGTTAGCTCCCTAGTGGTCAAATTACTGTTTGAGAGCATATTGGCATACTTCGAATTAGTCTGCGAATCACATCCCGTAGGAAACGCCGCCATTCTTCTAGCAGAGCTTATTCCAACTGAGCAAGTGTTTATGGGGAATTCATATCCAGACTACATGCTGGCCAATTAATTGTTTGAATGCCTTGGCCTTGAAGATAATTTATCACTATGTTTGCGACAGGTGGTCTACCATTATTGTGTATGTAGACCAATTCGGGACCATAATTGAGCGTAAGAACGTACAACTTCATTTATGTATCGTTGTGGGTTTAGAACACCATTTTGAACAATGATAAGCTCAGTAATAAGAACCAAACACATAAGGGATGATTTAGAACAAATACGGTTAGTGAGTGAAATAGAAAACAAACAACTGAGCTGGTATGGCCAGAAGAGAGAATCCCCAGAAAAACAATGGACATAGGAATAATCGGAAAACGGAAGAGAGGCAGGGCAAGAATAAAATGGGAAGAAAACACAAAAGAAATAGTGCACACACACGAAGTAAGGAACATGGCAAGGAACAAAAACAATTTTAGAAGATGGATAGTAAATCCCAATTACACTCCAATGCTATAATGGCAACCGGGGAAATGATAAAGAAGAAGATAACCTTAGTACAGGTATCTAATATGATGCGTCGTCATACTATTGCTGATCCACCACCAAAAGGAATAGTTTCACGCGCTGTATTCGAAAGGTAACGATCACCTAGTCTGCTCCAGACACACAAACATCCATCATTACCTGACAGAAGGAACCTGAACTCGTCTGTAAACATTACACACCGCTAGTGCCTCAGTTGCCAGTTTAGGTATTTTTGGCCGAATTTCAATCGCAATATACAATAGTTTCTGGCCAGTTTGGATACTTTAATGTGTCTTCTGAGCCTTAAAGTAACTGCGTGCAGTCTATTACTTCCAACACTAATTATTAAAGAGCGGATTATATGTAAAGCGCATATATTTTAATTTTTGCATATCTTTGACTGTATAGTCAATTATGTGGACGAATTACACTGATAAGAGTTAATTAACGCTACTTAGTGATTGCATATATTGCATATTTGGGCATTCGCTGCATATTTTTCAAACTTTGCAATAACTTGCATATTTTGGCCTTTTGGGTTACTCGTTTGTAAATTTTCGTTAAGTGGTCAAAACAAGATTATGAAATTCTGAGTAGTGCACACTGATCACCGATAATTCACAGCTGAACAGCTAACGCTCTGTGCCTGGAAGTCCCGACAGTTTGAAGTTTGAAGTACCGACCTCATCTATTTTGTTACTTGTTTCTTGTTTATCAATGGAGGGTGGATATTGAGTGGGATACATACCTACATTTTTTTGTAGTTAGCAAAGTATTTTCTCTCATTGCGTAATCCTATAATAGAATCTTCTCTCGTCGTTATAACGTGTCCGATAGTCTGATAGTGTCGATCTCTTGCGAATATTACACATATTATATACCTTTTTTTTCTCATTCATTCATACTACCATTCCCCCCCAGAACCGCTTTCGCATTACGTCAGGGGTATGCGGGTGTCCCTTATACACTAACCATTCATGCAGCATGCACCCTAAACTTAACTAACCGAAATGCGGTCTCCCCGGCAGAGATTCGAAACCACAGCGGAACGACTACAAATTCGGTGAGGCCTCGGGTGCCAACGCGTTGCCGTGCTAGACCACCGAGGCCCCACATATTATATACCTATAATGAGTAAATCGAACAAGATTGCTCCGTGGATTAAACCATATCCAGAACTAGTAATGGATGGCGACAAAATATTTTGTCGAGCTTGCAGCAAACTGATAAGTTAAATAATTTTTCTTATATAAATTAAAATTATTTTTCTTATTATTATGCAGGTAACTAAAACAAAGTCATGACAGGGAAGGTAGTGTTTGTTTTTATTTTTAACGAGTATCAAAAGTTTTTATATTAATATTTAATTATATATCGTTGTAGGTATCTTCTGAGAGAAAATCCTTCAGATGATGATGATGATGATGATGATGATGATGGTAGATCAGCACACTAAAATTCCTTCACATATTGCAAAATGTGAAAAATGGAAGCGAAGCAATTGTTCTCAGCAAACCATGACTCAATGTTCAGGGACGAGTTCCAAAAAATCGGAGCAAGAAGAATTTAATAAGTAGTTATGTAAGGCATTAATTTCATCTAATATACCGTAATCGAAATTAAATAATGTTAATTTAAAATCGTCGTTACATAAATTTTGTAAACAAAATGTACCCGACGAAAGCACCTTGCGAAAAAATTATGTAAATTCTTGTCACAATGAAACAGAGTCTGAAATTAGACTATTCGTGGGTAGTAATTTTTCTTATATAATCGTAGATGAAAGTACGGACAAATTTCGCCGTTACGTTGCCCATTTATATATAGCAATTCTTCATGAAGACATTTTAAGCAAAACATATTTAATAGTTTCCAAACAACTTCAAAAACCAAATAATTTAACAATTGCCCGATTTGTGCAGGAAGGTTAGTCAAATTTTTTTTACCCGAAATTGTACCTTGTGAAAAAATTTTACTCAAGTTGTCCGGCCCTGCCCCTTACATGAGAAGAACAGTGCAAAATTAAAAATTTTTTTACAACATCATTCATGTAACTTGCTTAGATCACGGTATAAATCGTGTAGCCGAGAGTATTAGGAATCAATTTCCCCTTGTTAACGATTTAATTAGTAACGTGCTGTAACTGCACGACAGCGAAGGGCTTATAAAAGAAGAAAACGGTCTTAATTTGCAGTAGTTTTTCTGTTTCCACCGCTATCTGAACTTCCAGTGACAAGCCCGATATCCGTGTGGGTGTCCAGAGTTTCTTCACAGTTCTCTCTGCAATTTACAATTGTTGAGCCACGTACCGCTGTGATCGCCCTTCTTGTAGGAAAATTATCGCTTGAACACCCTCTATTGGTGTTAACTGCCTTCTCATTTGCCATACAACTTGATTCTGTTCATCCATAATGCTAAGTTGCAGTTTTACAGCTACTAAAAAGTACACTGTCGTGTAATAATAATGTGCACACTGCTTTGTATTTTGCCATTTAAGATATCTAACTTATTTGACATAAGCACAATTGATGATATTTTTAATTTATGCACGAACTGTTACATATAATGGATAGATGTTTACATTCACCAAGTTTGATTAAGATTCTTAAATACAAATTAAATGAAAAGTCACTAGGAAAAAGTGACTACTTTTTTCTTTTGAGTAGTGTATGGGGACCTCGAACTCATCTAATATCTATCATGGTGGTGGTATTACATCCGGTAACGACTACGAAATTACCCGCCGCTAGCACGACACACCATGTTGTCACAGCCTTGGGATTCCCATCCAAGTACAGACCGGAGAGCGATGCTTAACTACGTGATTAACCATCCTAGCTAATAACATAATACTCACAATGATAAAACGTCAGCGTATGGTGAGAAATGGTATGTATGCTGTCTTCTTCAGAGCCGCAGTTTTAGCCAAAGATATTACATTGAAAGAGTTATTGGGTAGATTATAAATTTAAAGCTTAATTTTGCATCGAAAACAACACTTCGCAAATATTCCAAAACAACCGTTGAATTTTCAGAGCGTAATAACAGTAAAACAATAAGAACACGCGCTAGGTTTGGCTATTTTTGTTTTTAGCTATTTTTTAATTGAACAAAGTTTCTATGCGGATGTAAATTTGTATCCCAAGAAAATATTGACTAAGCAATAATGAAATTTTTCTACAACATTTCAAGAAGCTAATGGAGCCCAGCTTTTGATTTGCGACTAGTACGGATAAATAACTGCTTTAGTACTCTAGGAGGGATTATTTAGAACATGAAATGTTTAAACAGTATGACGCACATATATTTAGAGTTGGTTTAGATGTGCTGCTTTTATTTTCTGCTGGCAAATTAGTACTTGATATGATTCAACTGCAATTTTCAAAGGAGTAAGAAATAGTGTAGCTAAAGTAATATTGTGTAAGAAAAGATATGTCGAAGTTTTTATAGCCGTTCGAAGGGCCTCAGTATCTAGAAATTTTCTGGCGCTGGATGCTGACAAGAAGAAAGATTAGATTTTGACTGGTGTGTATGTCCGACACACTCAACGGTCGTACTCCTTCGTTATTAAATATTTGGCCATTTCTTGACGTTAAATATGCGTGCTAAAGGTATCCTTCCATCAAACATCCTTCCGGGGAGGAAAATCTAAAACTAATTTTTGACTTTAGCAAGTACACAAATAATTCCTAAACTTTTGACTAGTGCGGCTTCCCAGCACACGGTTCATTAAGCTGTCCATTTACGCCCAGGAAAAGGAGCGAATCGAGCAGGCCCGGAGGTGTAAATCAGCGTTAGCTTCTGAACGACCTCTAGATGGAACCGTTATGTAAATAATCGCTTTATATTTAGCCTAGGAGGGTGGAAATTTGCCCGAAGAAAACATCAGTAGCGCAATACAGATAAAAGTGGTAAAAAAAGTCCGACCGCAATAAAGCACGAATCGGAATATTTAATAGGAGTCCCTCAACTATGAGGTCGAACTATCGCAATAGTAAAAAATTATGTTTGAATGTCTGTGGAAGCGATCGATGACGACGGCTCCGGCGCGACGCGTCCGTCTAGAAGCCGCGTCTGCATCGGCAGCGGCACGACCACGCCGCATGCCGGGCCTACGTTTCTGCCATGCGGCCCCCATCCGCATGTCGCCCCCATGTGCCCGACGGCGATTACCCCAGTTCACCAGCAAGAGGGAGTCATCAAAATGCCATTACGGCATCGGGCTCTAATTAGCCCCGTACCTGTTTGTTTACGTTACCGTAGTGCCCCTCGGAAAATACCGTTTCCAATCACGGAATGCCCGATTTACCCACCAGACACCGGACAGACGCCCTTTTTGCACCCCCAATTCTTAATTGACCTCGATTAAGACGGTCGCCGTTAAAAATCAACGCTTGGAATGTACTTTGGTTTAACACAGGCAAGTTCCCCAACCTCCTAATTCGTTACGTCTGATATCGGAATATAATTTTTTTAAGGAATGTGTTTAAATCACTTCATTACATAGTTAGAAAAAGCCTGCTGCGGCACCTGTAACTGTTCTTGTAGCTTTCATTTTTGTCGGTAAGGGGATGATCAAGAGCTTTTCGGACGCCCCTACAATTAGTCCGACATATTATAGGTATCAATTAACGAATATGAGTTTTAAAATTATATCTTATTTAATATAATTGGAGGGAAAGGCATATTTATGGAATGCTTTTCAGGATACAACCAGCCCCAAGTATAAATATCAGACGTTTTTCATTTGAAACATTTTGCCATATTTTCCAATTGAAGGATTTTTTCAGCATATAGCAACCAGAACTCGGATAAATATGTATTTGCATATTGTGAGCCTATATACGGTATTATGCTTATTTATATAATATTTGAATTAGGTCATGAAACACATTTATAGTGTATATTCCCATATGTGCATATTTAAATGAATTAAGGTATATATTAGACTTTAATTACATTTTTACCAAAATTCAGTACAAAGTATAATTTGTTCTCTGTGGAGTCTGTGAAGAACTTGTTACACCTGGACGTGTTTTAGAAATGTAGTTCTTATTTGTATTTAAATGATTATAATAAGAGGGTGGTATTTACAAAACACCTTGTAGTTATTGCAAAAAGGAAGAATATTTTACCTCCTTATTTTACGCGTTTCACTTTGAATTTCTAGAAATTGGCATATAAATGAAAACTATTTAGAAGATTTTCTCTGGAGTAAAAGTGCTTACACTTCCCGTGCTTCGGAGCCCACGTTAAGCTGCAGATCATTTCAGGTTAAATCTTCCGTAATTAATAGAATTGATAAACTTTCTAAGTGGAACATATTACAACAAAATTAACAAATATAAGTTCTTTATTATAACATGTGGTCAACAATTTTTCAAATTAGGGAGAGCTATGAAAATGATTTGCATGTCTGAGACTGAACTATAAACAACTGCTAATTTAAACAACGTCAAATTAATAGTTATTTGTATACTTAGGCCGCGAAATCATTCTTTAACGTACCGAGAGGAAGATTGCCGCCGAGGCCGCTTGCGGCCGAGGCAAGGCAACCTCGAGGTCGTTAAAGAATGACGCGGCCGCAGTATACACAACATTTTTTGTGCAATTGTGTAGAATCCTCAATAATTATCGATGAAATTTAAAAAATTATAATTTTCGGCGTAAATAGAAAGACGGGCGGCTTTCATGTTACCATGGAAATGAGATAAATAAAAAATAATTTCTAAAAACTGTCCATTCTCATGTGTCAAAATAAATATGTATGTATGTATGACATTCAGTTTAACGGCCGTCGCTATGACAGCGGCCGCGAAAGTAACTTTTACGGCCGTCGCTAATGA
>JABXWE010064765.1:0-12410 GCA_014611495.1 Limonius californicus
GTTCCAGAAAAACGAAACGTGTTATTTCAAATATGATTAGACAGCAATATCCAGAAGAAAAAGTTGCTTTGGAAAAGTGTTTTCAGATTTTTAAAATTTTTGTAAATAAAGGAATAAGAGACGAAAAACAAAAATCGATTTTTTTCGTTTTTTGCCCATATTTACGACACAAAAGCAGCTACTTCAATTTTCATTCCAGATTATTAATAATCATAAAATTCCGCAACTTTGCCGCAATTTAAACGAATCACTATCTCTTATAATAAGTGAGATCCCAATAGTGCCGGTCGAATTTGAATAACCCTGTATATCTAATGTTATTTTTCTATATAACGCATATATGTAAAATGGATGCTTGTAAGCCTTACGCTCATAACCAGGTAAATTTATTTTGCTGATTTTTAAAATATTTTTTTATTTTAATAAATAATAAAATGTGATTGTGTTGTTTATAATTTTTCTTACATATTTTAGACGATTTAAAATCAAAGGTGGCCCTTTCTGACAAGTTTTCAAAAAATGGTCTTATTTTTCTGCATCACAACATAAAACTACTTAAGACTTTAGATTTACCACAAAGCCCGCACTATTAGGTATGTACAATATTAGAATTTTAGGACGTCCTTTTTGATATAATAGGCTTAAAAAAGTGGTCATTTTAAGGTTCGGGCTTATGTTTGGAGATCCATAGAAAAGTCTGAAACTGTAAATCATTCTTAAATCATGTTTGGAATAAACAATTTGAGCGAAACCATTAAATATTTGTAACAGCTATCTCATGCATCTGGCATCTTCACAAGATGTATGTATAGCTACAACATTGATTATCAAAAATGAAGAACATTTCATGTAGAAAAAAAAAAGATCTTTATTGAAACATGATAGGTCTAAAAGTAAAGATCCAAAGAATGGAAGCTACAAAAAAACTTGATTTGTAAAAACCTATGCCATGGTTGAAGCACAGAATAAATACCTACCGTAGGTATTTATTCTGTGGTTGAAGGGTCAGTATAGTAGAAATATTGTATGCAATATATAAAAAAAAATTTTAAATGTCAAGCAAGTCACTGGCTGATTTTGAATGGATTAACCCATTACTCAATTTCTTTGAATGGGAATGATCGTGAAATACTTTAGAATATGTTTTGTTGGTTAGTTCTAAATCAATAACAAACACATTTAACATAACATGTTCAGTATCTTTATTTCATATTTTATTAATATAAATATACAGAAAATAACATACAATAAACTGTATATCAATTACAAGCAGTATTTAGTAAAAAAATTGTAAATAATCGATTTGTGCAGAAATCTACCAAGCAGCAAAACTAAGATTTGTACTAGAATCTCGTGTTTTAGGGATACGCATGTTCTCTGCTTCTGCGCAAGCCTCTAATTCTAATTGCTCTAATGTGTCTAAAAAGTGTTCTATCTTTTCCAACAAGTTTGTAGCTACATTTGCAAATTCTTCCCACACAATGTATTCTGGTGTTGAATAAACTTCCAGGTCTTCTGAGGCATCAGTTATTCCAAATAATCTTTCTTCATCTGGAAAATGTTTATACACTAAAACATGTCTGAGTGCTTGCTGATTCATTTTAGACTACATATTTCCTTTAGAATACACCTATTCCAAAATATATTTTCGTTGTCTCACAGAATTTTTTACGTTATACCCAAGAAAATTATCACTAGGAAGACAAACGAGCAGCACACAAAAATATTTTTTTAATGGAACCCTTAGATATTTACAATATGTTAAATGCTTTCTAAATTTTGTATATAGCGGTATTTCTTTATTGCTTTAAAAATAAGGTCAAAGGCCGGGTGTTTGATATCCCAGCATATTAAAATATAACGTGTATGGAAACAATTTTATAAATAGGTATGTATTTTTATAAAACATATTTGTCATATTAATATATTAGAACATTGAAATACTGGACCTATCTTTAATATGTTGTTAAAGAACCAACAGAAGATACTATTACAATGTAATTATAACCTGTGGAGGAATTAAAAACAGAACAGGTAACAAGAGTGATAAAAATATAAATATAGGTACTGTACACAATGATTGAAGAGATGACTAGAGAGATGAAGTATATAAACAGGATAACACAAGCAATGAGATTAAAATGAACCACAAAGAAATAAAAGAAATTCGGGGAATAGTAAAATAGAAGGACTCGAAAAAACTTGGAAGCTCAAGAACATCAGTCTATGAAAAATACCATGTTAATCAAGGGATGGAAGTTGGACAATGAGAACCTGAAAAAGGAAATGACAAAAACTATTGAAAAAGAAATGAGGATTAATGTAGCAGTGGAAAGCGCCTATAAAATCGAAAAATGAGAAGAACAATGGTTTAGGCACAAGGAATGAGCGTGGAGATCACCTCTTACAGTTTTGTCAAGAAGAAAAGTTTACAATTACTAACACCTACTTCAAACTACTACCTACCTTGTAGACTCTGCACATGGACGACACCAGCACATACATCTAACAATATAATTAGAAATCAGATCGACTCCATCCTAGTTAATAAAAGGTTTAGAAATAGCGTCCTTTCAGCAAAAACATACCCTGAGGCGGATATAGGATCACATCACGATATGATTATTGTAAAACTTCACACAAAATTAAAAAGTATTAAAAAGAAGGAACAACGCACAAAAATAGATAAAGAAAAACTTCAAGATCCAAACATACAAATGCAAGTAAAACAAAGTTTGTCACGAGATATGCTAGAAGTGAAGAAAGTAAGGCAAAGCAGTAATATAGACGTAAATAAAGCTTGGAAGTCAATTAAATTTCCAATAGTGGAGCTCACAGATAAAATACAATCAGAAGGTGCGAAGAAAAACAATGAGTGGATGACTAATGAAATCCTCCAACTTATGGAAAGCCGTAAGAAAGAGAAAAATAAAAACAAGAAAAATATAAACAAATTCAACAGACGATTCGTAGAAATATACAAGAAGTAAAAGATAAATGGTTAAATGACAGATGCTGTGAAATCGAGTAGTTAAACAATAAATATGATATGTTTAATCCACATAAGAAAATTAGAGAAGCTACAGGATGGTACAGAGTGCACAAAACCAACATACTCCTGGTTAACACCCGAAAAATACAGCTTAACATAGAAGAAAAATTACAAACATGGAAAAAATACGTAGAATTATTCAATGACAACAGATCACCACATCATAATTACACAGACGCAAGTACTGGACCATATATTTGTAAAAAAGAAGTCACATATGCAATTAAAAACGCAAAAAACGGCAAAGCTCTGGGTCCAGACGAAGTATACATGGAAATAATGAAGATGATCGATGAAACTGGTATAGATGTCTTAAGTGAACTATTTAATATAATGTATGACACAGGGACAATACCAAACGAATGGCTCAAATCAACTTTTTGTGACCACATCTAAAACAAGTGCTAAGAGATGCAATGAACATCGAACGATAAGCCTAATGAGTCATGTTGTAATAATATTTTTAAAAATCATACATAATACTAAACGAATCTCAGTTCGGGTTTAGGAATTGCTTAGGTACAAGGGATGCTCTTTATAGCCTACAAATCCTAGTTGAAAGATGCAGAGATATTAATGTAGATGTTTATGCCTGTTTCATTGACTACGAAAAGGCATTTGATAGAGTGCAGCATGAGAAACTATTAGAAATCTTAAAAACTATAGGTCTGGATAACAAAGATACCCGCATCATAATGAATCTCTATTGGAACCAAACAGAGGTTGTCCAGATTGACGGAGAAATAACCGAGCAAATAAAAATACTAAGAGGGGTGCCACAAGCAGGCGTTTTATCGCCGCTTTTGTTTAACATCTACTCCGAAGCGATATTCAAACATGCCTTAGAAGACAACCAAGTACGCAGACGACACTGTTCTACTGGCGGATAATGAGCAAGACCTACAAGTATTGATTGGTCGCGTTAACTACAGCAGTAACAGCTATGGCCTAAGCATAAATAAAAAGCAAAAGTAATACTGTTCAAACCCATATAGTGCTTGATGGAATCCAGATATAACAAGTAATACAAATATCTGTATTGTAATCTAAATGAAAAATGAGATTACAGTGTCGAAATTAGAAGCCGAATTGAGCAAGCAAGAACATCGTTTGAAAAAATGAAAAAACGTATCTGCTGTCGAGACTTAAACCTACAACTTCGCATGCGTATTGACCGATGTTACGTACTGCCCCTTCTATTGTATGGAATAGAAGCCTGGGTGCTCACCCAAGCAATAACTAAAACGATAGAAGCACTTGAAATGAGGATTTATAGAAGGGTACTTAAAATATCTTGAGTTGAAACAATAAGAAATGAAACCGTCCTACAAAGAATACAGAAGGAAATGGAAGTAATTAACGCCATTAAGCATATATCAAATGTTGCAACTAATCATCCAGGGTAAGGTACAGGGCAAGAGAAGTGCCGGAAGAAGACGAATGTTCTGGCTTAAAAATCTACGTATATGGTTTAGTAAAAGCACAAGATCCTTGTTCCGGGCAGCAGTTTCTAAAGTAGAAATAGCCTTGATGGTCGCAAACTTTCGTTAGGAGACGCACCAAGAAGAAGAAGAGAACAAAAGATAACGGTCATAAAATTTCAAAATTTTGAAAATAAGTTGGAGGTCCTGAAAAATAAATATATATTATACAGGGTTGGGCAAAAGTACGGAACATTTTCTAATATCTCTACTACGGCAACCGAGATTTCTACAAAATTATCTGCATATATGGCGGATATAATGAATTTGACAATTTATAAGGATTTCCGGATTAGCCAGAAATGATATCAACTTTTTTATTTTAAATAGAACACTTTGTATATTTTTTTGATGTATCAATAGAACTCTTTTATGCGAGTTCAGTGGTATGAGGTTTGATGGCTTTATTTTTAATAATTCTAGAGATATTCAGCAATAATATTTCGTAATTGTTATTTAGCAGCTCATAAAAACCAAAGAATGTAAAAAGCTTCAACAGTTTTTTAAAGTTCTGAAAGTTTGCTTGATTCATTTTGTGTTGTGTTGATGTTCTATAGGTTGGGTAGTGTGGTTGCAGTAATCAATTAATTAACCAAATTAATTAAAACTGTTGAATATAACATCAGAAATGTTTCAATTAATATAAAACGAACGATTTAAAATGTGAATTATAGTTGGTTTTGGTGAGCATCTTAGAACTCAGCAAAAAGTTTGTACTTTATCTAACAACCTGCATAGAATATCAAGCTTGAATGGCGGGCTCATTCTGCGGACCTGAATCCATTGGATTTCTTTCTTTGGGAAAATTTAAAATCTATCAAATAATTTGAAAGAACTGAGACTCAGAATTTTGGCAAAATAAAAATTCCTGCAGAGCATTTTTTAATGTAACTGAATGATTTGTACATAAAATTGATTAATGCCAAGAAATTTATACAACAATTGTAATATTTTTACGTAATATTTGTAAAATGTAAAACTATGTATATTACAAAACACTACAATAAATATATTATATTATTTATACATTATTTATTATTCGTATATCCGTGGTGGAGCCTGCTGTCAGAGTTACCAGGTGGTACTAGCGCCTCTGATTTGACCTAAAGGACTACCATCATAGTAGTAGACGGGACCGACGGCTTTAACGTGCCCTCTGAACCATGAAACCGAAAAGTAAATGGTGGTCATTTTGAGCATTTGCTCAAGTGATTTTATTTGTTTGTTTTTCATTGTGTTGTTGTCATGCGTGACTAGCTAATAAAACAAATTACGAAGCATTATTGTTGCCGGTTTTTTGTTTAGTATCTCTAGAATTATTCAAAATGAAGGTCTCAAACCTGTGTGACGTTCGGCCGTTTTTATTGAACACACCCTGTATGCGCGACGTTTATTTATCTTTCTGCAAACGCAGCATTAACCCGAGCAGACTGTTAAGTGCGGAGCGAAGACAGAAGGCAGGTACCAGCTCTCGACCTGAGTGTTACGCAGATTTAAAATTACCCCCGGGCGTCCGAATCAGTGTAATTTACCAATACGTAATTACTTTCGTTTTCTGCGGTACCATTCACGGTACGTCCGAAAAAGGGAAATACAACTATAAAAACTTTACCACTACACCCAGAGACTGACTCAAGCTTTACACCCCCCTGAAAGGCGAATTTTTCATCGAAAAATGTAAATTTTGAAAACCTTTGTTAGCCACGCTTCAGCTGGTCGATTTAGTTTACCCGAGGAGGCCGCCTGAAACGCACGCCATTCATTCGTATGATTTATTGGAATAACTTTACCAATATAAGAAAATACTGCTTGTACAAGGCCTTTCTGCAGTACCTTTTTTTTCAGATATTATTAGCTTAGAATTTACTTGTTCTGGGTTCACCTGTGCGTGACCTTGTTTAATGTTAAGAATGTTCGTTTTAAACTGTGTCTTTTTTAATAATATTGATCTTTGTTCGTTACCAAATTATAACCATTTAACCATTTTCCGTGTATTTTGTCCGCAAATCTACAATGAACCATATATTTACCGTGCTGCAAGTGCAAGAAAAGTGCCTACGAAAGAACATACAGTTACACACGTAGTACATGGCCTTCAAATACTTCAACACTAGAAAAACAGTAAATGACGTAAGAACAGAAGGAAGGCTAACTGAGGAGCTTGCATCAAAGAAAAGGTTAAAACAAGGAGAAACTTTGTCAACGGTACAGTTTAATTAGATTCTCGGAAAAACAATAAGGAAGTCTACACTAAGAAAAGAAGGAACACAAGCCCAGGGCTTAAAGTGCTGAAATAATATTAAATAATTAAAACCACTAAAATAAATACTACCAAAATTTCCATGAACATTTTTTTTTTCATAAACTTACCTAAATAATCAGCTAAGACTGCGAGCAACTGCTGCATTTCATTGTCTGTAATAAGGTCATACAAATTGACACTTTCAATGCAGAAATTCCAAATAACTTGGCAACAAAGCATGCTGAGGGGCCAGTCATACTGCCCATGGATATTTAGAATATGTATGAGTTTAGACAGTCCACCACTATTCTTGAAAAGCAGGCGGTTTTTGTTATCAGCCATTAAATTCACAAAAACACCAACTGTCGTTTTTACCAGATTTACGTCTTCTAAAAAATATTTATTTTGGAAACAATATTACTTGCTAGCAATATTGCATACCTTTATCTAGAATTTTCACCAAACTAGTGAATATGTTGTTCTCAATCACATAATTTCTTGTTATTTTAGAACGCGATAGATTTCCCAATATTCGAATAGCTTCGATTACACATTCAGTATTTTTGCTGTTTACATATTCTGCTATGGCTGTAAAAGGAAAAATCTTAGCGTTACTCATAGAAATTTTCCGATATTTCCTAACCTTCCATAATATCAACCTGTTTAATATGAAAAATATCTCGGTCAAAATCAGCCGAATAATAGTAAGAAAGATTGTTTAAGGTACTTAAGACAGATAAAACAAGTTCGTCATTCTTCTTGAAGGGGTTGCTAATAAGAACCTTCAAAAATTCATCGATAAGCTGCGTTCCATACTTGTCATTCATTGCTTTCCCTATGTCAGTGTTGATTGCCATATTTGCAACAATTCTTATTATCTAGAAAACAAAAATGTTACTACTTTTAATGTAATTTTATTTTAGATTTAGCTTACTTTAATCATAACATCCTCAGTATTGCTACCATTCGTAGCTTCATTATCCAACTTCAATGAACAATTCTTTAAAGTTCTCTCTAAATAAATTTTCCAAAGCTGGACTAAGCTGCTGATTGAATTCTTCTCTTGATAGAACTAAAAAAAAAGGAAATATTTGCACACTGATAAAAATAAAATCAACATCAAATATTCTATGTTCAGTTGAACATGATAATTGTAGAAGATTATAATTATTTATAGGTACTTCTCTATAAGGTAAAAATAAATAAATTAGATACATAATTTCAAATATTAAAAACTAAACTGATCTAAGCAAAACCTTCTATAGCAACAACTTACTTTAATAATTAATTGATCGATTTTATATTAACTATTAATCTACTATTTTACTGTAATAAAAGCCTACATTTTATTTAACTAACTCTTCTGTTTCTATTTAAAAGAAATACTTTGAAATATTTAGCTTTAATTTATGTTAATAGTCCATTATGGAAATTGCTTCCTTAAGCATGTTAATCTGCTACTTCTAATAAATACTGTTTTCATTAAAGTGCATTAGTGTCGAGGTTTAAAATCTCTTGCGAGGTATCGGACTGTTCTATATAGGTCTCTCGATTCACATCGATTCGCGTGATGTTCGAGTTCTATATATATGTCGTTAATATGTTTGTTTTTGTCACGTCTGCCTGCTTTTTTGAGGTCTTTATTCAGTTGCCGCATTCTTCTGTCCTTTTCCTCGTGTGTCATGTTTGATATTTTACCTTTTCGACTTTCCTCAATTATATCTTTAGTTTCTTTTGTAATTCAGTGTTTGTGCTTTATTATTTCTTTCTTAGGTGCACACTTGTCTACGGATTGATATATCCGACTTTTTATATTTTTCCACGATTTGTCTGTATCCTCTGTGATTGGTGGTTTTTTTCCGTCTCCTCTCATGACATCTTGTAGTTTCTCCGTATCTGGAGTATTTATTTTATTAGTTTGTTGCGATGTTGTTGTTTTACGCAATTTTATGGTTAGATTGGTTTGTAGTAGTTTGTGGTCTGATCCACACTCCGCTCCAGGTTTTGCTTTGGTATTTGTGATTGACGTTCTCCATCTTCTACGTATCAGGATATAATCTATCTGATTTTTGTACATTCCATTTGGTGAGGTCCACGTAGATAGTGTACGCGCGTGATGTTTAAATAGAGTGTTTGTAATAGTGAGGATATTATTTATTGCAAATTCTATTAACCGATCTCCTCTACTATTTCGCTCCCCAAGGCCGTATTTTCCCACTACATGTCGCACGTGTTGATCTTCTCTCGTGTCCCCTACTTTAGCGTTGAAGTCCCCCATTATAATCACTATATCCTATTGTGGTATGTTCGATATAGTTTCTTCTATTGCTGCGTATGCCTCTTCTATTTCTTCTTCCGATGCCTCTGTTGTGGGCATATATGTTTGTATTTTGTGTAATTTTGTGGGTTTAGCTGTAAGGGTAACTCGTATTAATCGATCATTAATAGGTAGGTATCCTTCAACGTATTTTTTAAGCTTTTATTTATTATTATTGCAACTCCATTTCTCCCTCTGTTTGAGCTGGATGTGTAGGCTACATGATCTATTGTATCAAAATGTCCATTATCTTTGCCACGGGTTTCTGCAATGCCACATATATTGATGTTTTCACGTAACAATTCTCCACTATTCTTTCCTATTTGCAACCATCCCCTAATGTTCCATGTTGCCATCGTTAGCCTTTTGCGGAGCTGTATTCCTTCTATACTTCCTCGTCGCCCGCCTTTACATGGCTGGTAACCAATTTCCCACCCGTTGGCCCAGACCCAACTTGGCGCCGCCGGTCGCTACCCGGATCACCTGGCATACTCAATTCTCGGTCTATCATTATCCATAGTGTTCTCTGGGAAGATAATCAAGTGGTTTCCCCTTGCCTGCCTGACCCTATGCCGTTGACCTTTTATCGTGGTTCATCCGCCTTCAGGATAACCATTTCCCGTGGGACAAATAGAGTGCCCCATAACACTAATAATACAACTATACCTTAATACGTGAGTTGTCCAATCTTGCCAAAACATTCCCCAGTGTGTATGCCAGTCTAACAATAATTTCTTCATTCCCTGGGTATTTTTCAAAAAGTTTTACAAATATTTTATAAATGCCACTGTATTCCGCAATCTTGTCACAACAATTATCGTTTGTTGATATAGTGCTGAAAACATTTAAATAACATGGAAATATAAACACAAAAGTTAAATAAACGTGAACCACCTTAGAGTCCTGGAAATGTTACTGACAATATCCAGATTGGAAGAAAACAAATCCATTGTTTGACACAAGTGGAAAACTGTGTCTGTTGATATAAACTCTTCATAAATACTCTCCTCAGAAGCTAAATTTCTTAGAGCTCCGGTTAATTGAAACAAGGCATGGTCTGTTTGTTCAGGAATTTGAGTTTTTTCCTGCTTCTAATAAACATATTCGAACTATAATCACATCTAATGAATAATTTAAAGATTCTTACAGCGTTGTTAATAATTTTAATATGCAGCACCATTAGTTGTAAAACACCAAGTTCTAGGATTCTTTTAAGCAGTTTTGTATTCATGGTTAGAAACTTTACGGAACCGTAACCATACACACATGCTTCACCATCATCTAAGGGACTGGAACGCCCAAGCGAATCAACAAACAAATCTAAAAATTAAATTCAAGGGTTGTAATGCTATGTTTGTATGTTGTGTAAATGGATACGTACCTAATATATTCTTTTCGAGAAATAGATAATCATTACAATCACTTTTCGAAACCTTAAAAATGAGTTTACATACTCCACTTAAGTTATTTCCAGTTACTTTTAGCTGAAAGGAATCAATACTTATTTGTTTGCACAGTGCTTAGGTATTTTAGTTTGTATACATTATCTGACTACTTAGTATGTGACCCATAATACTAGCTAAACTATTTTAATGTACCCAAATAAACCAATATTATTTCCATTACTTAAAGACAGGTTTCCAAACATATTTATTTTGTGAGTTGGTAAATATAATTAGCTTATTTGGGGTCACAGGGAGCCAAAATTAATTGCAGTTTAATTTTACATTGTAAAGCCAAATATGAATTGTGTTAACATCTTCAATATGCCAAAAGAAAAAAAGTGTATACGTGCAATTTTAAACCAGTTTGTGAGGGACTATGATGATTTCACTACAGATGGGAGTCTGTTATTTTGTATATACTGCGAAGTTCCTGTTGCGGAAACCAAAAAGTTACACAGCATTTCCAAACCGGAAAACATGCAAGTAATAAAAATTGAAAAGGGGAGAATAACCAACGGCAAGTGTTAATTTCTGCTTTATCAAGGCCTGGGCCTAAATGTTCAGAATTTAATGAAGAAATTTGTAATGCTTTTATTTGCGCTGATGTTCCGTTGGCTAAATTAAGGAATGAAATTCTTTGCAATTGTTTGGAAAACTACGCAAAACAGAATAATCCAGACGAATCGACATTAAGAAAAAATAATATTTCCGAGTTATACGCAGCAACATCACACAAACTAAGAGAAAAAGTAAAGGATCGCAGTATTTGGGTGTCTTTGAATGAAACAACCGATGCAGAACAAAGATGCGTAGCAAATTTTGTGTTTGGTATATTAGGGGTTAACGAAAAAAAAATCATATCTACTGACTTTAAAACTCTTGGGCAAAGTGAATCATTCAACAATTGCTGCTTTTTTCGACGACTCTCTAAGCACCATACACATATGTGCAAACCAATGCGAGGACTGCAGATTTTGTATCCAAACATGATACATGTGACCTGTTTAGCACATGCTTACCCCGAGTAGCTGACTTAGTTCGCTTAACGTGCTGGTATCATCTGTGAAAAAGACTTTTCTCAAAGCAAGGGAAGTTGCGGGGGACGTTCCACTTCCGCCCGCGCCACTCATTACAAAATGGGGAACTTGGATCGACGCTGCTGTGTATTACGCTGGAAATTTTGAAATTGTGAAAAAAGGTGTTAACGAGTTCGAATCTGAAGAAGCACATGGTATTCTGAGAAAAAAAGGTATTCGAGAAGATTTGATTTTTAATCGAGCTAATTTGGCTTGCATTTCAACTGCAATCTCTAAACTAGAAGCGAAGGGATTATCTTCACAAGATAGCATTGAAATAGTAGAATATATGGTTAAAGGTTTAACTAAACTCATCAAAAAGGATTTAATTAATAAATTAAACAAAGTGCTGTCAAAAATACGAGCTATCAACAACTGAAGAATATAAGTGGGGTGTTGCAAAATGAAACAGCCCTTGATGCAAGAAATGAACATTTAAATATCGCTGACATTGTAAATTATGAATTTGTATCAATAGCGCCGTGTAATGTCAGTACAAAAATATTCTCGCTAACAACAGGCGCAAAGTTACATTTGAAAATGTATTACACCACGTTGTTGTTAAGTGCAATTATGATTTGTTGTTATAATTTTAATTAAATAATTTTGGATTTAAAAATTTTTTGTGGATTTTATGAGAAAAATAAATATGTATTGATACAACGTTAATGTTTTTTGTCTAGTTAGTTGACTTTTTAGTGCATATTTTGGATGTTTTTGATGCATATTTGCATGCATATTTTGAAGTTTTTTGCTGCATAACTATCATAAGCCTAGTAATAAGGTATCTAAATTAC
>JABXWE010064768.1:0-14611 GCA_014611495.1 Limonius californicus
TAGAAGTTGAAAAACCTAAATCAGTTGTGTATTACAACAAGCTGAAAGGTTTCATTGACTTGTCAGATCAACTGAAGTCGTACGCACCGTGTCTTCGAAAGGGAGTCAAATGGTATAGAAAACTATCGGTTGAAATGTTGACAGGAATGGCTGTGGTAAATGCGTACATTCTCTTCCATGATGTGACTAAAACCAAAATGAATATAACCAGGTTCAAAGAAGAAATAGCGGAAAAGCTGTTGAAAGTAGATAAGTCAGAAAATCGAACATACGCTGACGTAAATCATTATTTGGAAATGACTCCGAAAAAAAGTCGTTGCACAACGTGCTATGCAAAAATAAAAATACAACAAGGAAGAGTAGTTGCACAGAAGAAAACACCACAAACTCATTATAAATGTGTGCCGTGCAATAAATATATGTGCGTGAGTTGCTTTTTTCAAGTACACTACAGTACATGCAAATAATCTGTAATTCATTTATTTATAAGTTTTCATGTATTATTTTGTTAGTCAGCTTTTATGTTTATTTTACATTTTCTAACATGTATTTACCGTTTTATATGTTCTATAAAGAATAAAAATTTATTTTATTAAACTATTATTACATAAACTTAGGATAGGAAAATTTGGAGGCCATTTCAGTGGTTAGCCCACCGGGCCACGTACTTCGAGTGCCCGTGCTTTAATATAGAGAATGTGCATCGCTCGGGATGCTATAGGCAAGTGAACCTAACCTTGGCTGAGCAGACACCGGGATACACGCGGCTCCCTGAACAAATTCATCGTGCATCCTTCTGGGTACTCATGGCGCTTAACGTGTTAAGTGGGTTGTTAGATATTAGGAAACTAGAAAATGTGCAATCAGTAACCTTGGAACAATACATGGATGTGAAATAAGAACAATGTGAACCTTCAGTAACCTTAGAACACTACATAAATGTGAAATAAGAACACTGTGAACCTTCGATACCAAAGTTTATTGGGGCCAAATGCATAATCGCATAACGGGCAGTTTAAATAAGTTTGGGAGTAAATATTAAGTAGGTTCTTAGTCATTAGGAAACTAAGAGATGTGCAATCAGTAACCTTAGAACAATAGAATGATGTGAAATAAGAACAATGTGAAACTTAGTTATTAGGCTAAAATGCATAATCGCATAACGGTCTCGGTTACCTACTCAAAAACCCCATTGATGCGTAGCTTACCTGGTGTTGCATCAGCGGTGTCTTGCGGTATGCATTGCAGACATGCTAACGTTGTACAATGCCCCACCCTATCCCATAAATTCCTACCCACCTACTGGCATGGGGTGGGCCTGGCGTATCCAGGATCAACCCTCGAATCAGCTCCATGTCAGATGATGATGATGATGAATTTGAACGCCTTACTTTTAGTTTTTGAACCGACTCCTTTCAAATTCACTGAACACTTAACAGCCGTTTCTGACTTATTAAGTGGAGTCGGTGGAAGCGAGCGGAAGTTACTGTCGCCTTTGACGGCTTTTTACTTGGCTTTGGCTGGACCAATCGATACGAATTGTTTTTTTGTCTAATAACTATACGCGGCCGCTAATTATTTCCTACGAAAAAAATGAAGCCGGGATAATTTGTAGCGCCGACCCGGTTTCCCAAGAAGAGGGTCCAAATTATCAATTTTCGGCGACACTTGGCAAACATACTGTTTACTTTAGCCGCCTGGATGTTTTGCTTTTGCAAGTACGCCAGGAACATATGGCGGTACTACATATTGGGTAATCGGCCGAATCCGAATCTGCCCGTTCACGAAACGCCCCTGTCCAAAACACGAATATGGATTTTTCGAAAATATAAAATTAGGGCTATTGTCTCGGCGGGTCCAAAAACAACTGATTAATTTAACTTGTGTACAAGAATATAAGGCCATTTTCCAATTTAAATAAAATAAACCCGGCGATGATATCTGAATTAATTCGCCGCCGGTAAATTTTAAAGTTAACATTGCAAACATGTACTAGTTTCGCAGCTTAGCATCGTTTGCGCGTTTTGTAGGCCGACGTACTTGAGATCCATGACCGTCAAGGTTGCCTGTTAGTACGACCGTATCGTTGGAAGGCTGTCCCTTCGTTCTTATAAAAAACAACTGGGAACCTCTTCGTCCCTTTCAATGCCTTTCTACCAACTCCTTTTCCTAGCTCCAAATCCTTTCTTCTCCTTTTCTGATTTTTTCATCTTCCGCCTTTCTTGTTTCCCCTTTTCGTCCTTTACTTTTTCTCTCCCACCATTTACACTCATTCCCGTGTTTCCCTAACCTTCCTTCCTTCCCTCCTTTTCCTTGTCTTCCCTTTTCCACTTTCCTCTTATTCTCGCCTATCCTTTTGTTCCTTACCCGTCTTTCCATTCGCTCCTTGTAACGCTAGCTGTTTCTGAGGAATGGTAAGAAGACTCGCCTCTTAGTAACTATTTCACAGTCGCCCGCTCATTTTTCAAAATTATACCAATGTGAAGCGTTTCAAGAAGAGCTAAACGACAAACTTCATCTGAAGGTGTCGCTGAGAAATAAGGAACAATTGAACAACGAAGCTGAAAAGTTTGTAGTGGACATTCAACAAGCTGCTTGGGGCAGCACTCCACAAATCAAAACAAATACAATAGGCAACAATTATCCAAAGGAGATCAAGGAGCTAGTTGCTGAAAAAAGAAAAGATAGGAGAAAATGGCAACAAACTAAAGCCCCAATCAGTAAAACCAGACTAAACTGTCTCATACAACAGCTGAGGAGAGAAATACAGGAAATAGAAAACGAATCGATGAACACCTACCTTAAAAATCTGACAAACCACAAAGACACTGACCATTCAATATAGAAAGCAACAAAAAAAAAATCAAAACCCAGGTGCCACCGTTAAGAACTGAAAACGGTTGCGCAAGAAACAACAAGCAGAAGGAAGATGCTTTCGCCAACCACCTGAAAAGATATTTTAACCGAATGAACAACCAGTACAACATGAAGCAGTGTGTGTGGAAGATGGAAGAGAGCAGGAACAAATAAAATTGGTAACTCCACGAGAAGTGGCAAAAGAAATTAAAGAAAACCTAAATCTGAAAAAGCTTCAGGATTTATTTTAATAACAGGGAAAGTATTGGAACACCTATCTAACAAAGAAATACTAAAATTAACTTACATAATAAATGCAGCATTTCGACTAAAATATGTAGCGAAGGTATGGAAGGTAACCAAAGTCATAATGATACAGAATCCAGGAAAACCGCCGAATGAAACAGTGTCATATCGGCCCATCTCGCTCTTACCGTAATTTCTAAGCTATTTGAAAAACTATTATTCAAAAGCCTCAAGCAATAATAGAAAGAAAAAAACTGATACCAGCACACCAGTTTGGATTCCGAAACCAACATTCAACTGTAGAGCAAGTTCACAGGGCAATAAATACCATAGAGAAAAGTCTTGAGGAGAAAAAGTTTGCTCAGCAATCTTCTTAGATGTTGCCCAGGATTTCGATAAAGTATGGCCTAAATGATAAACTAGAAAAAATCTGCCTAAACAATTTGCTGAACTCTTACATCGCAAACAGACTATTCAGGATCAAGCAAGAAGAGGAATACTCCGATTTATACGAAATTAAGGCAGGGGTGCCACAAGGCAGTGTACTGGGGCCAATACTGTACCTGTTGTACACCAACGATATCCCGTCAACCAATAAGACAGTGACGGCTCGCCAAGTGAAGTAGGTGAAGTGCCTCATCACCTAAAATTTTCATTCAATTGCGAATATTTATTTAAATTACGTAACAAATTATTTATCCGCATTACACCTATTAGGTATCGTTTATTTATGGCATACATACTCGTAGATACAATAAGCACAGTGAAAACATACACATTACATTTTTTCTGGTCCCTTTGTATTTAAAATTTAAATTTTAAATGAAGTCCGTCGAGCGTGAGCGTGACCATAAAAAATCTTACCTGCAACACTCGTGCAATTGTAGTGAAGAGTCAGCCCCAAACGTATTTTATCTCTGCACTAATACCTCCGTTGCCATGTTAACGCCTACGTCAATGTCTGCATTTGGTTCACGGTGAATCGCGCAAGTGAAGAGTTCAGTCACAAACAGCCGCTGAACTTCATGTGAACGGTTTGACCGTCGGTTTTTAACCGATTTCAACAATTTTGTATTCACATTTTTAGCTGTAGTCTTTAATGATATTTTCTCTCTCACTGACATCTTATTTGATGTTCTCCAAAAGAAATCATCGGTTATTAATTTTTTTGTTACAAAAATAAATGAAACTTCTGAACTATTAAAGAGGAAAAGGAATGACGATTTCTTTGATACACTGTTCGAAAAGACTGAGGAAATAGAAATAACACAAATCGATATTTCTAAGCGCCCTAAGCGGGAATACGCTAGCCTTATAATGACATTAGAAGAAAATATAGAATTTTGTTTTATGAAGTACTGGATCACATTGTAATAGAAATGGAAGTAAGGTGTCAAGACTGCGATGAGTTACAAGTTATGTATTTGGCGGATATTACGAAATCTGAAATTCTCAAGATAGGGCTTTCTTCTTTGGCAAATATTTCAATTCAAGAAGAACTCTTATTAGAATTAATAAAAAATTAACCATTTTACGAAGACATAATAAATAATTTTGCTGCATTAAAAGACAGAAGGGTAGGCTTGGTCTAGAATTATATTTTTTCTATTTCTTATTATTAGGGTTATTATACCTATTTTTTCACCCGCGAGCAGTCACTGAGTGCCAGCAGCTGTGTATTGATAATACTGGCCTGCATTTAAAACAATTTCTATGATAATATTGCACTAGATTTATTCATAAATATAATTTATCTTCAGTTAAGCCATAAGATTACCAGTGAAAATAGTTAAATGTCTAGCTGTTTTATAATTTAATAGTATTTGCCAATCTACGTTTTCTCAAATCAAGTGAACATAACCAGTGGCGGACTAGGAAAGGTCAGCATCCGGGGCCAAACGTTATGCGATCCCTCCCCCAATTTGTTTTGGCAAATAATGACAATGATTTAAAAATAAATAAAACTGGAGAATGTTTCGCTGATATCTACTTTCGCACTTTTATTGAACTAAAAGTTTTAATTACATCACTACTATATAATATATTATATTTATGTTTTTGGAGGATTCCTTTTCGATAGAAAGTAACGCAAGGCTATTATCTAGGTACCTCTTCTAAGGTGATTTTTGTAGTCTGTAATATATTCGTTAAAAATAAAACATGCAAAATTACACAAAAAAGGAAAGAGATCGAAAATAAAAAAAATATAATTTCGCCCGATTTATTTTTAAAAATATATTAATGATAATAATATCTTACCATAACATTTCTAGCCAGCCTGACACCAGGGGCAAATTGCCCTCTTCGCTTCCCCGTTTAGTCCGCCACTGTACCTAACCTGGTCTAACCTTCCTGACTGAATTCAAATCATTCAAATTTAGTAACGCTAACGGTTAAGTTGAGGTTGAGGTTTGCATAACGTCTTTTGGCGGTTTTATCTGTGATGTTAGAATTTTAATAGTATAAGGCCAGAAATAATAATGGTTCCCTTCAAATAACCGCAAATCAATTTAAAGTAGCTTTAAAGTACCCCGAGATTTTCAAATCCTGAAAATAATGGAATCCAAAGCGCCGAGTGACAGACATACTCCTGGAAAACTAATGCAAAATATCCTGGAAAAAGCAGTAAATGGTAAATTTGGTTATAGTTTTGGCGCTGATAGCCCCTTTCGACTACTTCCTACAGCGTCAACTCCTCCATCTCGTATAGTTACAATTAGGAACCCATTTGAATCTCAATCGACCGAAAGACTGCACCAATCTGTGTTCAGGTTAGTTGTACAAGTTTCTGTTCGTTCTACCTGTATTAATTTTTTATTTATTACTAGCCCATCTGTGTTCAATAATGTTCAGAGTTCGAAGACTGAAGAAAAATTCAAATGGACAATAGAAGACATTTCAAGTCTGAAACCAGCTGATATTGATGAAACTACCGTTGAACAGTTTGAATTGACCCATGACCCAGAAATAGAACGAACTGCTCAAGCTAACATCGAGAAATATTTTAGTGAAAAACACATTGTTCCTAGTCCTTTTGATGCTGCCCTTAAAACTGTTCCACTAATCTCTGAGAGCACTAGCCCCATGAAGCCTGAAGCCCCCAAAGAAGTCACAACTAGTAAGGGAGTTAAATAATTAACCCAGAAGGGATACTTAGTTATTTTTGTAGGTGTAGCTCAAACTGTTTTAACACTGCCCCCAAAATTGCCCGAACACATTGAAGCAATACTGAAGCCATATTTTTCATATACAGTCGATCAGCAACAGGATAAAAATAGAAATTGTTCCTTGTACCGAAAGTTATTTGAATATGAAGATGAACAAAATTCTCCATCATCGGTGCTTACGTCGCCCGCCCCTTCCTGTAATCTCTCTCCAATCGAATTTTCACCACTGGATGACAATAACAGCCAGTCACAGAGAAACTTTGGAAGTCCACACGATGGCAATCGTATGTCCGAGTGCAATTTGTCTCCAATTGATTTAAATGTTACAGAAGCTCAAGTTCCTGCCAGATCTGTTTCGGCAGTCCGATTGAATTTCTCGGAGCAGATGAGTGTGGATACATCACTTAATTTAGTACCGGATACTTTAAATCAAATGCCCTGCAATAATCAAAGCCTTGCTTTCGGTACGCTCCTAAATATTTCACCTTAATCTTCACTCTAGAATTACCTTTTTTAGAAAGCACAAGATCCCCAGTTCAAGAAGTTTTAAGCAATTCTTCAGTCAATTGGGACATGGAATACAAGCTCGTGTCTTTAGGATCGCCTAAAAGCCAAAACAGTAGCGAAAATGAGATGGACGTTTCTACTTCCAACACCCCAAGATCGAAGATTTTCACAAGCCAGAGGAAAAAGTTGTCAGATAGCTTCCTCAAAATTGAAGAATCGGACGGTGATGAAGAGAACAAAGAAAATATTTACCAATTGAATGATTGCATTGCAAGGAGAATAGCTAAAAGCAATCTTTTTGTCAGGGATGATGTTACTGATGGAGGCTATCACACTGGATATGGTTTAACAATGTCTGAAGAATCCTGGAGTTCATCAAATTTGTTTGCTTCTACTCCTACCAAGCATTAAAAAGTTTATATTTTAAAAGTTGTTGACGACGAATATTGATTTACTGAAGATTTTAATTAATATGCAGCGTATATTCGATGAATTTTATTCTGAACATAAAATGTGTATGTAACTAAGCTAAATATTAATATTTTTTGTATTAATAGTTTTGAATTTATACTATTTGCATCTTGTACATTGTCTTTTGAAATATTTTCTGCAGATGTAATACAATTTTACATAATTTTTTATGACTAGTACTAATTCAATACAATCAATTGTCTGGTTTCTTTTTGGTATTTTGTTGGCACTCGAGGTCTTGCCCGTAAGAGGAATTGCGCTCCTACTGATGTTCCCTGTTGTGCTCTAAACGAAAGCGTTTTTATTTTGGTATGCCATTCAAGTAAACAATAAACATGTTCAATTTTTTACAAAATAATGTTTCAATTGCCTATATTTCATTTTTGATATTGTGGCATGAAATACTCTGTAAAATTAATAATTGAAGCTAAACATTACAAAATTTGTTGTTTCTTTTCCTCATTTCTTTTTTAAAGGAATATGCCACTCGTTTAAATCCCTTTTAACACTTAATTCTTTCTAAAGTACTTGTGCTTGCTATTAGTAATTTGCTGCTATTGTAGTTGAAGGCTTTGGCTAGAATGTCTCAATTATTTTATGAATCCTAAAATATTTTTTACAAAAATATTGTAAATACAACATTGTAGATGAAAGCACACTTAGAAAAAAGTATGTAGATTCTTGTTATGTTGAAACATTGTCACAAATTAGGCAAATTATTGATAGTAATTATATTTACTTTATAGTTGACGAGACTACTGATAGTTGTGGTCGCTATGTTGCTCATTTACTAATTGGAATTCTTCACGAAATAGAAAAAGGAATTTCATATTTAATGTACTCGAAACAGCTTGAAAAAATCAACAATTTAACAATAACGCGTTTTATTCAAGAAAGGCTATCCAATTTTTTTTCTACCGGAAGTAACCCCTGTCCATAAAATTTTCCTGATGATTACGGTTGCTGCCCCTTATATGGTAAAAGCCGGGGGAAACTTAAAAATATTTGACCCGAATTTAATTCACATTACTTGTATAGCACACGGGCTTAACCGAATAGCTGAAGAAATTAGGAACCAATTTCCATTAATTAATGATTTAATAAGTAACGCAGAAAAGGTATTTTTAAAAGCTCCCTTAAGAGTTCAGTTTTGTAAAGAAAAACTTCCAAACACTCCTCTCCCTCCCGAAATAATTATAACCCATTGGGGTACATGGTTGGAGGCCGCTATTTTTTATGCAGATAATTTTCAAGGAATAAAAAATGTCATACACGAAATCAACGATTCGAGTAGTATCGCAGTTGAAAATTGCAAAAAGTAATTAAATCATCAAAAGTAGAACAACAACTGGCATTCATTAAAGGCAAATACAGTTTTGTGTCAAAGTCAATAACAGAGTTCGAAAAACAAGGAATCTTTGGAGCTGATATTTTAAGTTATAAAATTTAAATATGGGCTAAAAGGTAGTATTTAGCCTCCTATTAAGGGTCACAAAATTTTGTGAAGAAATATCAAGTTGTTCAGAAGTTACTAGGGCGGGAGGACATTTTACGACCGCACTGTATGTGGTTTACAAGCACCAAGTCTTATTATAGTTATTATACAGGATTGGTGTGTCTATGTAAGCAGTTATGTAGTGAATATAAGTAGCTATATGAGCAAATAACTACGGCATGGCTAATCATTATTTAACTAATAATCATTCGGGAGATAGTCAGTTGGCAGAGGTGGCATCGAAAATTCTACGCCGAATTATTATTATTATTATGAATACAACATCAATCAAGGGCGTATCCAGCTCAAAACGGAAGGGAGCACCTTTCTTTCGCGGCGGAGGGGGTCCATAGGGGGGAGGCATGCAATAATACAAAATTGCAAAAGAAAAACACTATTTATTAATAAAATTAATTTTTGAACAGTAGTTTGCGAGGATTGGTTGCAAATTTTCTAACTACAGCTTCGACTAATTGTTCCTTGTTTGCGAAAACTCATTAGCAATGAATGCTTAGCATGGCTAACCTTTTTAACATATTTTCACCAATAGTGCTTCTAAGTCATGTTTTAATTCGGTGAAGGGAGCTGAGTGAATGCTCTATAGTGCTTGTTGTGCAGGGCTGTGGAAGCAAAATCAGTAGCGTCTTTCTAATGGTTGGAAAAAACAATTTGCTCTTTTCTAAAACCTCGATGATATCTGGCGTTTCTTTTACCGCATTCCACATTTTGAACCACAATTCCATGTCTCCTTCGATGGCTTTCAAATTGTAAAAAGTTGCATAAGATGAAGTACTTTCATTCCATTCCTCCAATGAAACATCTCTCATGTTAGGTACACGGATGGAAATGTGTCAATGAAAATGCAGGCGATTTGTCTGCAGAAAATCCGACTTCTGAAGATATGATGAAATCCAAGTAAGGAATTATTAGAGACCTTCTCCAAAATTCAGATGGATTGCCGGCTGGAGGGTTGCTTCTATGCATTTCTCGGCCAGCAACGCGAGTGGCGGTTATATCAACATTCAAATGCTTTGCAATGGCGCCTACTGTGACGTTCTCCGCATCTTCCCGATGCTCTCTTAGCACGACGAGAATAGTTTGATGTGCTGATTCGCTTTAACTATGTCAAGTGCCTTCAATTGAAGTGTATTTACTACGGGTTCCAGTATAGAGAAATACTTCGCAATTAATGCTACTGACAGAACAAATGAAGATCTGCACACCGCTGCATGCATTTGATATGCATTTTTTTGTTGTTTATATTTTTCTGTTATATTTTAAATAGTTTTCGGTTTGGTTTGTTTTATGTTCGTTATTGTTATCTTTAAATTTGCTATCACTAGAAGATGGTCAGAACTGATATCCGCTCCTCTGTATGTTCTTATTTTTGTGATCTTTCTTGCATGTATTTTTTGTGTCATCACATGATCTATCTGATTTCTTGTTTGCTTGTCAGGGCTAATCCAGGTAGCCTTGTGGACATCTTTCTTCTTTAACATGGTACTTCTAATTACCATTCTTTTTGAAGCTGCAAAGTCTACTACTAATTGTCCGTTTTCATTCGATTCTTTATGTAAACTTTCGCTCCCTGCTATGTCTTTATTTCTGTCTTCTCTTCCCACTTTTACGTTCATGTCACCTATGATTAATTTTATATCATAATTGGGTGCACTGTCTACTATTTCTCCTATTAGTTCGTACAAATCCGTCTTTTCCTCTTCCGTTTTGTCCTCCGTAGGAGCGTGTATGTTTATTATGCTTATTTTCCTGTAGTTTGTTTTTATTCTTAGGGTGCTAATTCTTTCGTTTATCACGTTGTAATTTAGAACTGCTTTTTTTCTCTGCTCTTTGATTAGGAAACCTGTCCCTAGCTTGTTTTCATTTCCTCCCCCGTTAAAATATATGTAATTTTCTATGCCGAATTGAGTTATCCCTTTTAGGTTTGTTTCTTGGATTGCTAGAACGTCGATGTTATATCTTTTTGTTTCTTGTACTAGTTGTTTGAGTTTTCCTGCTTTGTTTATGCCTTGTGCATTCCATGTCCCTATTTTCAAATCTTTTCCCTTTTCCTGGCCATAGGCCTCTAGGCCTGCTGTGCTGATCAATATATATATTTTAAATTGTTTCCACCTTGGCAACCCGCCTCCCCTAGATGCGCCCTTAACATCAATGCCAGGATGGCATCGACTGACTTTTACACGAGGGAGTGGACACTAATTATACTCTTCCCCTCGTGACTCCTGTGAATAAGAGACTGGCTGGATGTAGTACAATTGGCAGGATCCCTGTGGAGGATCTGTGCAAAGAATGTTTATCACGTATTTAAAACTTTTAATATAGGTATTTATTTATTTATTATGAACAAAACAGGCGCGAGGCCTAATTACATTGCTCGACATTCACTAACAACAATAACATGCAAAATACCAGCAAAATAAAGAAAAAATGTATGATATTAACAGAGTTGAAAAAAGAAAAAAAAAACAGTAACATAAATAACAATAATAACAACTAATTGTACCCACTCATACACAGATGAAACACAGAATTTACTCAGCGTAGAATTTTTTTAATATACGCTTTATATTGTGCTACTGTAAGAGTAAATATATCGATTTGAAAGTTATTCATACTATCTAAATAGTTAAACAATGAACATATTCTTGTGATAGTTGAATTTTCCTTCACTTGAGTACGACAACGTTGTATATAAAAAATATTTTTCTTACGAGATCTGTAAGCTGGTATATAGAATGATATTAATGACAAAAGGTCAGGGCAGTCAATGAAATTACGTAATATTTTGTATGTTAAATTAAATATCATACCTACGTCTTTGCGAAAGTTTTGTGATTTCTAGTTCACGTCGTAATCCCGCATAAGATTCGAAACCGGGGTATCTGTGATACTTTTTATAGTATAGGAACTTCAGGAATTTGTTTTGCACTGTTTCCAGTGCATTTGTATAAACTGCCGTACTAGGATCCCATACTACAACCGCGAATTCCAGTTTCGATCTTACTAATGTATTGTACAATGTTTTAATAGCCGAAAGATTGCTAAAATTTTGACATGTTCTCATTAAGAATCCAAGAGATCGCATTGAGTTATTAACAGTGATTAATATATGTTCATTGAATTTTAAGTTAGTTGTAAAATGCACACCTAAGTCTTTTACTGTCTCCACCCTCTCTAAGACAACAGTATTCATAATGTAATTTCGGCCAACCACGTTCCTGCTAAGACTGTATGTCATCACTTTGCATTTGTCTGCATTGAAATACAGTTTGTTCTCTTCGCTCCATGTTGTAACAGAATTAATGTCGTGTTGTATCAGCAGAGAGTTGGGTGAGTCGCGCGACTTTAGAAACAGCTTCAAGTCGTCCGCAAACATTAAAAATTTACAGTTCTTTATACAATTGGATATGTCATTAATAAAAATTAGAAAAAGAAGAGGTCCCAAGTTGCAACCTTGAGGGACTCCCGATGGCATTCCATAAACTTCCGAATAATTTGCCCCTGTGGTGACGTACTGCGCCCTCTCTTGCAAATAAGATCGAAACAATTCAAGTAGTGAAAGTGAAAGATTAAATGTTCGTAGTTTTTTTAACAATATATCGTGGTCCACTCTATCAAACGCCTTCGAGAAATCCGTGTACACTACATCCACTTGATCGTTTTCTTCGAAGGCGTTAGATACGTAGTCGACAAATAAAGTTAAATTAGTTTGCACCGACTTCCCTTTCATAAATCCATGTTGCTCGAAACAAATTTCTGACTTGACATGATTATACAATTTTGTATAAAGGAGTTGTTCAAAAACCTTACCCGGAGCGGAAAGTACAGATATAGGCCTATAATTCGATATTCTATGTTTATCACCCGATTTATGAAGTGGATTGACTCTCGACGTCTTCCACACGCATGGAAATGTGTTTGATTTTAAAGCTAAATTAAATACTATTTGCAAGGGGTAGGCTACTTCATCAACACAAGCCCTCATTATATAAGGTGGTATGCCATCTGGACCCGCAGATTTTTTAGGCTTCAGCTTTTTAATTGCAGCTTTGACCTCCTCGATCTCAAACCTATCTATTACAAGATTGTCTAGTTTGTCGTTCAAAATTATATTATCGTTAGTCAATAATTCGTAGGTAGAAGGTGGCCCATAGACGGAACTAAAGTAATTAGCAAACCCATGGACTGCCGTTTCCGACGTAAACGTCTGCTCTTCATGCTCGTAAGAATAAGTCCCATTTGAGTTTGATTTTTTACTATTGACGTAGTTCCAAAATATATTAATATTAGATTGTAGATTATTTTCAATGTTTTCAATATATTTTTTATGATCATCTTTGATTTTGAACTTTGCTAACGCTCGCAGCCGCTTGAATTCCCGAGTATGATATAACGAGTTTTGTTTTCTGATTCGATGAAGCTTTTTATCCCGAAGTAATTCTTTTGTTTCATTAGAGAACCAAATTGGATAAGATTGACCTACAAGTTTACGTCGTACAGGTACTGTGGACTCTAAGATTTTGTTGAATATCAAATAAAACTGCTCAGTGCACTTGTTTACATCGGAAAAGCCCTCCAATATACGCCAATCAGCGTCTCTTAACATTTCATACATTTGTAAAAAATTAGCTTTTTTGAAGTTTAGTTGGTGCTGAGGATTGGTTGATATTTGGCGTGACGTTCTTTCATTTTTACCGGGCGGTAAATGCAAGACAAGAGCTGGGTGATATACGTTAACAGGAACGAGCGGTTGATCATCTTTACCGTTAACTGAGTGTTAGAAAGCACCAAATCTAAAGTTTTGCCATCAATATTCGTTACATTATTGAACATTTTTAAATTTAAATAATTAATAAATACTTGCAATTCGCTGGTTGTTTTATTGCCATGCATTAAATCATAACTAATACTATTAATGAGGTAAATTAAAATCTCCAACAATAACTAATTTATTCCCAGTCCATTCTATGTAATCAAAAAATCGTCTATGTACTACATGAGCAGCGGATGGTACGAAATAAACTATATTAATAATGTGCGAATTCCCGGTAATATTCGTACCCACCCAAATACTCTCATAATGAGAATCGTTGTGTACGCAGAGTAGTTTACATTTGTATTTTTTTAATGCAGCAATAAGTACACCACCACCCTTGCTTTTACCAGTTAAAGCATTGTCTCTGTCACATCTAAAAACATCTTATCTGTCATCAAATAAATCAGAATTGTAAATACTTGTCTCAAGTACCGTTTCTGTGAGAGCGATTAGATCGTATTGTTCAGCACACACATTTATATAAAACGTATTCGTTTTTGTTCTTAAGCCTCTAACATTTTGATAATAAATAGAAAAATTCCCACTCGAGTAAACTCCAGTTGCCTATGTATATGCGTGAGTAAATAAAAACGAACAGTACAACACCATGATTTTAGTTACTTAAAAAATAATTATTTTATTCAAAGAGAAAAAAGAAAAAAAAACATATATAGGTATTACAAAAATATGACAAAAATAAGGAAAAATAAAAATTAAATGAAAAGCAAAATCGAAACAGAGATAGAAATTTAAATGGTCGGTGTCCCAATTTATCAAATTAATTACGTACATAACTTTTCAAAATCAGTCATACTCTGGCATGTATATTTCTTTCCTGGTTTACTTATACAGGGTGTCCTTTAAATGCCTTAAAAGCTTCAGGTAGAATTTTTCCTTTATGAATGCTTAATACAAATCTTCAAAAAAAAGTAAGTATTTGGAGCTTAGTTTTCTTGTACGAGAGTGTTAAAGTTCATATCTTTAAAACAGAATTTCATGGAAACAGTAACGAGAACTTTAATGTTGCACGTATCT
>JABXWE010064769.1:0-10505 GCA_014611495.1 Limonius californicus
TGTAGGTCTTACTGATGGTCTTTGTTCACTGAATGACTTGTGAAAGTTGTGGGTCTTGCTGATGGGTTTTGTTCACTGAACGACTTAAGCCGCTGGGTGAAGGTTGTGGGTCTTGGTGATGGTCATTGTTCACTGAACGGCTTAAGCCTCCGGTTGAAGGTTGTGGGTCTTGCTGATGGTCTTTGTTCACTGAACGACTTAAGCCGCTGGGTGAAGGTTGTAAGTCTTGCTGATGGTCTTTGTTCACTGAACGATTTAAGCCGATAGTTGAAAGTTGTGGGTCTTGCTGATGGTCTTTGTTCACTGAACGACTTAAGCCGCTGGAACTTTCGTATTTCTTTTGAGGTGTGTTTCGTAGTGTAGTCTATTATACTTCTGACTCCCCGTTGTACTGCTTCGAAGGTATCATTTTATGGTTAAAAGACGTGTTGCTTACCATCTGTTGATTCTCTTTAGTTCTCTATACAATAGTGGATCATTCTTTCGCCATTATTGTTGCTTAGTTTGTCGCTTTTTATAATTCTTCATAAAATGCTTCTTTTCCATCTGTTGCGCTGTATTCTGTATTTACATAAACCTGAATAATTGTAGCGCTTTCCTGCAGTTATGCATCTACAGTGATTAGTCTGGAACTAATAGCTTCCCAATTTGTTACCTTCGCTTTTATTGCGGGTGTTGTTATCAGTCCTACTGGCGCAACAGCCATTATTCCTAGCATACTGAAAATAAAATAAAAGCTATTTACTCGTTAAGAGCGTTAATACAGAGGTTTATCTAGCTAGCGGATTAACGGAAAACTGCACGAACTTAAAACATCGACCTGTCCGTGTACTGATAGATTTTAATAAATTAAAATGCATGCCGCCCAATGCCGTATTTATTTTGGTTCATTTTCTATATTTAGGCAATTTATTATAGAATTATTGTGGCGACGAAAAGATATTTTTGTGTGGAACAAACCTTTGTCAGCTGTTATTCCCGAAATGTGGAAAACCGTTCAACAAGTGAAAAATTAATTGGGGGAAACGTAAGCGTGTGATTGAAAAAATAAATCCAATTGTAATTACTTTAAGTGTGGATTTAGACTTCGATTATACCACTGACACCAGTTATTATAAGTGTAATTGTTATAAGGTAAATCCCGATTTATTAAAAAATTGCATTACTTAGCAACGTGTGGTTTTTAACTATATAAATCAGAGCTCGGCAACCCTTAGCCCTCTAGCGTCTTCCATGCGGCCCGCGTAACTTCGCCAAGAAACCCTTTTTCGTAAGGCCCGCGTAATGTTTTGTAAAAAAAAACCTTAGCGTCCCACTACACCGGTCGATTCAAGTTCATAAAATTACATTAATTATGTTTATTTTTGTAACTGTTTTCATAATAAAATAATATTGCAGAATATACATTTTCATCATTTATGTTTTGTTGCTACTCGTGCTTTTATTATTATTATTATTGATGGAACTCTAACCCTTAAGGCGAGAAGTCGAAGAATTGTCACAATTCCTGGGAATTATCACATTTCTTGCCCGTTTCTGTCTAAAGCAATCAACAAATTTTGCTTTTTATCGTTCCTTATTTGAATATAGACTTATTTAAACAAAGCAATATGAAATTGAGTAAGCTGTAATAAAATTATGATTAAGTAGGAAGCTATTTACTAACATGAGCAAAAATTGAAAATTTTGCAAGGGTTTGCTTCGAGGGCAATTGTCGGCTGTTACGTTTGGATTGGTTCCTTCTATTGGTTTCAGTAGTGGCAAAACTAATTGAATAATAGTGAATCTGCGCCGTGGTGTGTTAGAACCTACCGTAACCCTAATAGCTCGCGGGTACTCACTGAATGGGACTTTACGCCGGCTGGTACACTGAATGGAGGGTACATACATGTAGCCTCGCTATCCTAGTTCTAAGGCAAGAGCAAGTTCAAGATTTCGTGAATCGAATACCACCTCCCTACATAAGGATTAAGATAGAATCACTGGTTTCATAGCTAAGCTTACAAAGAACTATTTTCTTAGAACTGTCGCATGACGTCTATCCTCTACCTGCCCGCCATAAGTTATTGGTTACTCAAATGTCCCGATTCCTCAAAAATATTGCCGATCCCCGAATAAATCAACCATTTTGAATCCGACCTAGGGTGAAAAATAGTTCTTTTTCCACGGTCGTACACATTGAACTAAATTATTTAGTGCCTGAAAATTTTTTTAAACTTATGATACCATAAAGTAAATCTAAATATATACGAAATTAAAAATAATAGTATTTTTCAAATGCTGGTAAAATTTTTATTTGAAGAAATGTTAATGTTTCAACATGTTTAGAGAAAAAAAATAAAAAAGTCTTACGAGTAAAAATACTTATTCTTAACTTCTTAGTAGGTCTGCGGCTTGTTCTTGATTTTGATTGGGCGAATAAGAAAAACCTGCAATTGTGTTATACAAGACCCAGAGGAAGAAAGTAATCGCCAAGAACACAGCAAAGATGGAAAGACTCTCTGGAATAAACAAGCTAATTAGGTTACCTATATGAAAGAAGAATATGATGATACATCAAAGAAAAAGAAATACACCAAAGGATAACTCAATTAGTTTATGAAATCGATAAAAATTGTAAAACAACAACAAATCTGACAAAGTATAAAGTAGTGATGGAATTAGACAAAGTGATTCATTCAGTGCACTCCTCTACGACATGATCGTGGATAAAATAATAGACCACCTCACCCAGAGAAGCAGAATACAAAATGGGTAACACCTACTTTCGTATTGTATGTTACGCTGATGATGCTGTATTTATCGCTGATTCAGATGATAATTTACAAAGGCTACTTTACAGGAAACTAAACGCCCCAACATGATTAACACTATATAAAGGCGTAGTGCCTGGTAACAACTGAAGCACCAACATGGTGCAGACTCGAAATTGATGGAAAAAGTGTAGGGCTGGTAATGAAATTAACTACCTAACGTCGAAAGTAACAATTAATGGTAACATACAAGAAGTAAGGAAGCAAATAATGAAAGCCACACGCATGTCAGAATACTGGTAAGGCATAATATGGAAAAAATATTTAATGACAGCATGAATGTACAACTGTTAGACTAGTTTTGACATATATTGCAGAAGCAAGAACAAATACATCAAAGACAATATAAATGATGGGACCAGCCATAATTAAAGTAGTAAGAAATATACATGGCAAAATGCTACAGGATAGAATAAGAAACGAAGACCAGAGAGAAACAAGCAAGCCATAGCCACAGTGATATGACAAAGAAGCAGGTAGGTACTAGAACAAGCATGTGGGAAGAAAGGAAAGCAACAAATTAGTAAAACTCGTAAAAATCAACACATCAGTAGAAAAAAGATGGCAAGGGATCACATATGCACAAAAAACTCCTAATATTATCTCCTATGAATCAGTCTTACTTATAGAGTTCATTTATAGTATTACAACATTGCACAGACATAAAGATATGTAGTTAGTGTTGAAATATTAAACAATGGTAGCGCCATCTAGTATCCTAATTTTGTTTTATATGTGTATGCATGTTAATGGCGGTATGTGCATGTAATCACAAAGTGTGTTCAACAAATAAACAATATTATTTGTCTCCAATTTATTTTCGTGTATTTTACGACATCCACTAGGCTGAAATCCAAATTCTTATAACAGGTTATGGGCCCAGTCCTACGTGAAGGTTATTTTTACTAACTTTGTGAAATATACGAAAAAGGAGGTTAGGATAGTTCGAACACCTCGTGGTTAGTTTTTTAAAACAAAGCGCTATTAGAAGTTACTCGGAATGGAAAACATGGAAGGAGATCTACTAAGAGTTGTTAAGTTACAAAATGCTGGAGATTGGGCTAAATGGAAGTTTACGATGCCAGTAATATTAAATTCGCATGATTGTTTAAGTGTGGTTACCGGTGAAAGTGGAAGGCCAGCAGAACCTGCACAGGATGCCGCAGCTTCGGATAAAGCAGCAGCACTAAAATCAATTGCTCAGTGGAATAAAGCGGATAGATTGGCTCAAAAGGCTATTGTAACCTCAGTAGGATCAACACCTTTACTTCATATAATGAATTGTGAAACATCGGCAGAACTGTGGCAGAAGTTGCTAAGTATATATGAGCAGAAATCAGAATCTGGTGTACATTTAGCACAACAAAGGTTTTACGGTTATGTGAAGGATCCAGCCGACAGTATTGCAGTGCACATTTCTAAGGTGGAGGACATCAGTCAACAACTGAGAAGACTCGGTGAACCTATCGCAGAATCGATGGTTGTAACGAAAGTACTTATGACATTGCCATCGACATACAATCATTTCTTTAGTGCATGGGAGTCTACGTCAAGTGATAAGAAAACTTTATCAGACTTGACAGCTCGTCTTCTGGTTGAAGAATCAAGAATTGCAGGTCAAGAATCGAGTGAAAAGGTGGCCTTTGTGGCAAAAAGGATTGGCCATGATAATAGGAATGCTTCTGGTTCTAAGCGTAAACCTGGTGCTTGTTTTTATTGCAAAAAAGTGGGGCACTGGAAAAGGGACTGTAAAAAACGAGTCGATGACAGAGAGAAGAAAAACAGATCAACTTTGGGTGCAGCAGGTGACGCGTTCGTGGGTGAACTTACAACTGGTGGTCTATCGGGAGAAGTAAGTAATTGGTATGTTGATTCGGGAGCCAGTCATCATATGACATCAAATAGAGAGTTTTTCGTGGACTTTGAGAAGTTTGAGGAACCTTTATACGTGCGAATTGGTGAAGCAACAAAAATTAACGCGTTTGGAAAAGGGAATATTAATATCTTGGCTTTTAATAACAAAGCATGGGTTGAAAAACATTTATCAAACGTACTGTATCTGCCTGAAATGAAACTGAACTTGTTCTCGGCCGGTGCTGCTTTAGATAAGGGACTAAAGATGATCTCTGATAACAAAAGGTGCGAGTTCCTAAAGGACGGTGTCGTAGTTGCGATTGGTGATCGTGAAAAACATCTGTATAAAATGAGGTTTAAAGTATTAATTAATCATGATTTAGATGGAATGGGCGAAGCAAACGTTGCAGTGAACAATTCCTTGAAATTGTGGCACGAGCGGTTAGCTCATCAGAATGTAGCTCATATTAAAGAATATTTAAAACAACGGAGCATATCTATAAACAATGCAGAAAGTGATTTCTTTTGTGATGCATGTTTAATGGGTAAACAGTGTCGTAAACCATTTCATCACAGCGAAACGAAAAGTAAAGCTCCAGGAGAATTAATACACTCGGATGTTTGTGGACCTATGCAAACAACATCGATCGGAGGCTCCAGGTATTTTGTATTGTTTAAGGACGACTTTACTCACTTTCGTACCGTGTTCTTTTTGAAAAATAAAAGTGAGGTTAAAGATAAACTTGTTACTTTCTTAAATTATGTGAGAAATGATACGGGTTGTGAAGTGAAGAGTGAAGACCTTGCGTACGGATGGAGGTCTAGAAAACATAAATGTGGACAATAAGGCTATTTTAGAGTCCAGAGGAATTCGACATCAAAGAATTGTTGTGTACACACCACAGCAAAATGGATGCGCTGAACGCGAAATGCGTACTAAGTATAGTTGAGGCAGGTCGTACAATGCTTCATGCTCAAAATTTAAATCTCAACCTATGGGCCGAAGCAGCTAATACATCGGTGTATATTTTAAATTTGTCCGGTACCAGTACTGTTAAAGGAAAGACTCCATGAGTTGTGGTTTAATAAAGACAGTGTGAAAATTGATCACCTTCGGGTTTTTGGTGCAGAAGTTTATACACACATTCCAAAACAAAAACGTCGCAAGTGGGATCCAAAAAGCAAGAAGGGCATATTTGTTGGTTATGGTGACGGTGTGAAAGGTTACCGCATTTATTATCCGGATAATAATAAAATTGAATTTTCCCGCGACGTCGTGTTTAAGAACGAGTGTGAACAAACCTTTAAACCTGTCATAGGTAGTGGAAATATTGACAATTTGGAAGTTGGCAGCGTTGAAAACGAGAATAGTGAAAATGTAAACAATACACATAACCTAAATAACGAAACGTCAAATCAAGCAGGAAGTATTGATGAATCACTTGATAATAATTCTGTTAATACAGTTGGGTATAAGTTAAGAGACAGAAACAATATTAAGCCTCCGTCTCGGTTTCTATACGGTGCAGAAGCTTTTATAGCCAATTGCACTGAACCAACAAACTATGAAGAAGCAGTTTCCCATGTAAATTATCGTAAATGGTTGAAAGCTATGGACAAAAAAATAAGTTCATTAAATAAAAATGAAACTTGGACCTTAGTTGTACCTCCAGACAATGCAAAAGTGATTGATAACAAGTGGGTTTACAAAATAAAGTTAAATTCGGTTGGAAAAATTGACAGGTATAAAGCGAGATTGGTAATTCGTGGTTTTATGCAAAGGTACGGAATTGACTATGAAGAAACTTTTAGTCCAGTAGTCAAATTTATATCTATTCGTTTAGTTTTATCGATCGCTGCTAGTGAAAAAATGCAGTTAATGCAATTCGATATTAAAACAGTCTTTCTGTATGGCAGTGTGCAGGAAGATATTTACATGGCTCAACCAAAAGGTTATGAAGATGGTTCTAATCGTGTTTGTAAATTGCAGAAAAGTTTATACGGTCTAAAGCAAGCTCTAAGATGTTGGAATGATCGGTTTAAATCTTTTCTAACTAAATACGGACTTAAACAAAGCCAGTTTGATCCGTGTGTATTTATTAACGTAGAGTTGCGGTTAATATTAGCAGTATACGTAGATGATGGTTTGGTAGCTGGAATAAACAAAAGCGATGTGGATTCACTACTGAAAAATCTAAATAACGATTTTGAAGTAAAAATTCAGGATTTGAGTTATTTTTTGGGTGTGCAAATTGAGAGAAAAAGTAATCAATCTTTATTTATTCACCAGAATCTGTATGCCCTGAAGATCCTACAAAAATTTAATATGGCTGATTGCAATGAGGTATCTACTCCAGTTGACTGTAATCAAACGTTGAATTCTGTTTTTCATGTTAATGGTGATAAAGAAACAACGGGAGTACCATATCGTGAAGCGGTGGGTAGTCTGATGTACCTTGCCATTTGTACGCGTCCAGATATTGCCTATGCAGTGAGTCGTGTGAGCCAGTATCTAGAAAAACATTCAAGAATTCATTGGGAAGCAGTGAAGTGCATCTTTAAATATGTCAAAGGTACATTGCGTACCGGCATATTGTTTCATAGCTCAGCGATTATAGATTTAAGGCCTACAGCGATGCAGATTTTGCAGGAGACACCGAAACACGAAAATCAACCAGCGGTTATGTTTTTACAGCCGGTTCGGGTGCAATTTCATGGTGCTCGCAGAAACAACCTACCGTTGCTCTGTCAACCACAGAATCGGAGTACATTGCAGCATGCTTATCGGTTAAAGAACTAATTTGGTTAAAAATGCTTTTAAATGAGCTTGTTTCAGCTAAACTTGAAGAAAGTGTAACTTTATTCATAGATAACCAGAGTACTATTAAGAATGCGTTTAGGGATAAATATTGTAGAAATAGATAAGTGAAATGTTTCTTATTCTAATTTTTTGTAGTACATGTGTTATTGGGTTGATAGCATTATTTAAAGTGGGAGTGTTGAAATATTAAACAATGGTAGCGCCATCTAGTATCCTAATTTTGTTTTATATGTGTATGCATGTTAATGGTGGTATGTGCATGTAATCACAAAGTGTGTTCAACAAATAAACAATTTTGTCTCCAATTTATTTTCGTGTATTTTACGACATCCACTAGGCTGAAATCAAAATTCTTATAACAGTTACAAATACAAGTAACTTTCATTTAATACTGTTGTTACAGGCATGAAAAATCTTATAAATACTATTGCATAAAACATTTTCTTTAGAACAATATGCCAATTAACATTTTAAAAGCTTCAAATTCTTTACTTCTATTAATAATTATCCTATTATTAAAACTTATACCTTATTCAGTCAAACAACCATAACTTTTGCATTTAAACAGTTGCTTTCATTCTTGTATGACTCGTCATATGTTCTTGCAAATTAATCTTATCTGTACATCCATAGTTGCACACATTACACTTGAAAGGTTTCTCACGTGTATGAACTGTCATATGCCTTTGTAAGTTATTCTTGCGTGTACTTCCATATACACATACTTTGCACTTGAAGGGTTTTTCTCCTGTATGAGTACTCATATGTTCTTGCAAATTAATCTTGCGTGTACTTCGATAGTCACACACATTACACTTGAAAAGTTTTTCACCTGTATGAATACTCATATGACTCTGTAAGCTTCTCTTTTGTGCAGTCACATAGTCACAGATATTACATTTGAATGGTTTCTCTCCTGTATGAGTTCTCATATGTTCTTGTAAATTAATCTTACGTGTACTTCCATAGGCACATATACTGCACTTGAAAGGTTTCTCCCCTGTATGAACGCTCATATGACTCTGCAAGCTCCTCTTTTGGGCAGTTTTATAGTCACAGATATTACATTTGAATGGTTTCTCTCCTGTATGAGTTCTTATATGTTCTTGTAAATTATTCTTACAAGTACCACTATAATCACACACATTGCACTTGAAAGGTTTCTCTCCTGTATGAGTTCTCATATGTCTTCGCAGGCTAGGCTTCAGTGCACTTTTATAGTCACATATATTGCACTTAAAAGGTTTTTCTCCTGTATGAGTGCTCATATGCATTTGCAAGCAATTCTTGTACGCACTTCTATACTCACACCTATGGCACTTGAATGGTTTCTCTCCTGAATGGGTTCTCATATGTTGTTGCAAGGTAAACTTATAAGCACCTCTATAGTCACATACATTGCATTTATATAACTTTTCTCCAGTATGACTTTTAACACTCTGACGCACAATGCACTTCAATTGAGGCTTTATTATTACCTGATCTTCATTGTTACCACCGATTTCGGTTTTTACATCTAATTCGTCATGTAATGATTCCAGTTTAATGGACCAATCATTACCATATTTAACATCATGCTTTAAATCGGACACCTCTGAAGGCAATTCACAAGTTTGAATCTCTTCCTGTTTTACTGTAACATATATATGTATTTATATGTGAGTTACTGAATATTATGTAAGTAATTAAATTAGCACAAGGTTATTTTAAAAGGACACCCAAACTTCCCTGGTTTAAAATTAATTAAGTGTTTTGAAAGGTAACCCCTTTTTGTTATGATTTATTAGTATTTAACTTAGAATTGACTTTAGGTGTATACCTAACGCAAATTTACCAATTATTTCCAACTTACTCTCAGATAATTCTTCCTTGACTTTAGTTTGATGCCAGATATTGTATGTGGAACCTGAAAAAATTGATAATGAAGTAACACCGGTAACATCGGGTTTGACGTCTTCATTCATATCGGATAAGGTATCCATGTTGATATGCACACATTTTTCGGTAGTTCCGTGCCTTCTCCTTTTTATTTTGTCCCTTTATAATCCTAGGGCAATACATGAGAAAACAGTTCAAATGTACTAAAATGTAATTGCATAAAATGAACATGCGAATATCACTCACCTTTATTGTAGAAATGCGTAATAGTAAAATATGTTATTAATGTTACTTAAATGCTCTTTAACAGCCATTTGTTATCCAGAACGATGCGTAGGTGTGCCATAATATTTTCTTAGGTTAAGTGGTTCATGAAGTAATTACGTCATTTCAACTACTTTCGATTCTTATACAGGAAGAGTCAAAAAATAGTGTATAAGTCATT
Source organism: Limonius californicus (assembly GCA_014611495.1). Classification (NCBI taxonomy): domain Eukaryota; kingdom Metazoa; phylum Arthropoda; class Insecta; order Coleoptera; family Elateridae; genus Limonius; species Limonius californicus. Next base: position 9,812 of record JABXWE010064769.1, read on the forward strand.
GACTCTAAAGTGTTTTCAACTCGGTTAAAACAGTACACAGAACAAATAAAGTGAAATTAAAATTTTTGTAAGTTTAATATTATCTCCATTTACTTATATGTATATACGTACAGGGAATTTTTCTTTTTAGTATACATAGCCTATGTATACTTTTAAAAGAAACGCTCAATTTCACCTATTGTGTAGGCAACCAACTATACAGACAACTCAAGCATGCTGTGACCACAGCAATCAAATTAATTCAATGCTAAAAAATAAAATTAATCTTTATTTAGTGTCAAACAATTGTTAGAAAATTTAAATCAGAGGGATGCGCAATAAATTCCCATAAAATAAAAACAGAAAGTAATCACGTTTTAACCGAAGAAATGAAATGAAATATTTTATGCTACGTTGAATAATAATAATTAAAAAAAATTGTGATCGCCGGGAATTGAACTCGGATCACCTGCTTGGAAGGCAGCTATGCTGACCATTACACTACTTTGCTGCTGATGTATGTGTTTTGTACAAAAGAAATATAATGTGCACGGACCTTACGGGAACATCATCCTTTATTTAATAAATAAGTCATCATCTGCGTCCTATATACCTACAAGGTGAAATACTTATTTAATATAAACACTGCATCAACATAACCTTCATACTCAAATAATTCACAACCACAGTGACGTTTGTTTCTGATTTTTAGTTG
>JABXWE010064770.1:0-11687 GCA_014611495.1 Limonius californicus
TAAAATACTCTTAAACTTCCTCAATAGAAAAAATAGTATAAAGAACACGTTTCATAAGACTACTTGTCGCACTCGTCCGTTGAAAAACTCGACGCTTCGCGTCTCGTTTTTTAAACTTGGACTCGTGCGTTAAGAAAACGCCTTATGAAACTAGTTCTTTAATATACTATTAATGTGAAAATAATATTACAATAATATTTGTTAGGTTGCTTAAATTATACTCGAATATATAATTATAGCTCAAAAAATATATGAAGAGAAGTTTATAAAAAAATCAATAGAGCCTAATTGTTAGTAATATCGATGTCAAATCTTTTACTTTGGTTCGATTAAAAGAGAATTTTGCCAATCTTTTCCTGAAGACTGTGTTATATTGTTGGCATATTACTAATGTACATTTAATGAAATATCCCAAACGTTTGTTTGAAATGTTTTATTTAACATTTTCCATACCCATCCGAAATTTCAAAATGCCATTTTTCACAAACAAATCGACAGAATTGCAAAAAATTTTGAGATTAAAAGCACAGAAAAACCTTTTAAATTAACTTTTACTCGACACCCTTTGTTATCTAAAATTTAGGGGTTGGTGGTGGTGGGAACTTGGGGGATGAAGTAGGGTAGATGACTTACATATTGAAAGATGTTCCCCTTCAAACTATTGTTGACTTGCCTCGTCAATTTTATTTAGTTTCGATCAGTTAAAAAGATATTCCGGATGGACCCTGTATACTATATTTTTTATAATAATTTTGGGTTCTAAGGGCCGGTTTTTCAATGTTCCGATAAAAGTCTCTGACAGCTGTCAGGCGGTATAAACTAACCCCTAGGATAAATTTGCCCAACAACTTATCCTGTTGGTTAGGTATCGGCCAAATTCTTACTGATCAACTATCACTCGGTTTAAATAATGTGTGATAAGTTCAGTGCAATGGTGTCCGGAAAAGAAAGCATTATTTTAAAAGTAGTGAGTAAACAAAGATGCTATAACTTGCATAATTTTATTCCTATTCTAAGTATACATGTATAAATATACAAGGTATTGCATTTAGAATAAGAAACTTATGGTCATTTGCGAAATGGAAACCATCTAGGTGAGGGGTAGTTACTCTCAAGGCAGCGGTCTATCACTTTATTTATTTATTGTGTATGCACATGGATGGCGTCTTAGAGATGCTTACCACAGAAGGAATCTGCGCGCATGTATATACAGACGACAGACTGGTAACAGGCCAATTTCAGGGAGTCGTCCGCGAAAGAATGTAGGTCGTTTGCATGATTATTGAGAGGTGATCCGATGAAAATAGCCTCTCAGCAAACACATCTAAGTCTAAGATGATACTTTTCACGTAAAGGCAAAATATAAAATATTTTAAATTGCTTATAATGTACAGTCGATCTCTAGCAAATGTGCAAGGGGTCGAGTACTTTTAGGGGATGCCCTATCTTGACAGATAGTGTAAAAGTCCTTAACAACCTATTGGTAGTTCTGTCGGGTGGTGGTAAGGAGCTGACGATTCAAACCCAGCATTTTGTTTTCGCTGGTGGCCAAGTGTGCAGCGATTCATCATTTCCCTCAAGCTATAAAGAATCCAAAGACTAAGATGTATGGAGATTACTGACGGAATGAAGATTACACCAACAGCCAACGGCAGCACTAGAAATCCTCCTAGGATTGTCAATTCTCTCTATTTGGATAAAAATGGCGACCCGACTAAGAATGTGGGATACAGGTTGCTGAAAGAGTAAACGAGAAATAGTAAATCATGCAAAAGTCGCTAAGGTAGCGGAAAAAGGAATCCTTATTTCTGCAAATAGGGTGATGAAAACAGAAGACTGTTCGAAGCTGGAAACAAAGTATTCTTTCTCTATCTCGAAAAAGTAACAGTGGAAACCGAATAAGACAAAATGTCTAGAGGATTCACTGATTTGTCCTACACGGCACAAGGAGGTGGGTACTTGGCGAACCAGGGTGTACAGAAATTCTGTGTGCTTGCAAAGTACATCATCGTTTTGCAGGAAAAAGTTTTGGACATCTTGATGGTAGTTAAGATGGAGGAAATGAGATCTGGAGCAGAACTATTCGATTACATCTACTGCAGCCAGGAGGAGGATTGCCTCATCCAAGAATGCGGGGGTGCTTTATAAAAGCTTGCGAGGCTGAAGGATATGAAATTCTGGAACATTGAAGGGTCCTAAGCTATGAGAAGGTAGATGGTAGGGAAGTACTGTTTGGGACCGGAATAGTGTATACGTGCAGCTAGTTAGTCGATAACGTCGTGTGAGCGGGCACACTTGAAATGAAAGGATGATTGGAATCAGTGGACATAGAAAGCGAAAAACTTTATAGCTGGCCTTGATAAATCAAGTCGCTCTTGCTAGGGAAAAGCTGACGGACCTTGAAGTTTTTGGTGTAGTTCTTACAAGCTACTGTAAATCTAGAACATACACAACTTTCAAACTTCAAAGTGTTGATGTGCGAGGCACAGAAATGCTATACCCTGAAGAATACCTACCCTCGCATGGACGGACGTCCTGAAATATATCGGGAGGTCGTGGTGTGGTCTCCAACTTTACAATAAAACCACTGTTCATCACTACTAGTACTAGTTCATTATTACTGTTGGGTATCAGTAGTTTTTGATGCAGTTGATAGTTATAACAATTACATGTATGCCATATTAAACTCATTAACAATAGGACAGACTTAGAATCCATGTTTGCAACGAGATGTTTTACCGATAATAGACAAAGTGATTACAAACTTGTTTTTTAATAAGGATATTTACTAGGTTTTTATGTTATCCTACATAATATCACGTAAATATCCAAATGTGTATATAATTGTTTAATGTGAAAATAATATTACAATAACATTTGTTAGGTTGCTTAAATTATACTCGAATATATAATTATAGCTCAAAAAATATATGAAAAGAAGTTTATAAAAAAATCAATAGAGCCTAATTGTTAGTAATATCGATGTCAAATCTTTTACTTTTGTTTGATTAAAAGAGAACGTTACTAATCTATTCCTGAAGGCTGTGTTATATTGTTGGCATATTACTAATATACATTTAATAAAAGGGTTAGATTTATTGGCCCGACAAAATAGGTTAAACTAAAGACAAAAAATGTGTTTGAAAGGCCAATAAAATATATAGAACGGCTAAACAATCTTCTTCACGACAAAATAGGATATCGCACGACAAAAATGTATATTCAACGACATTTTCCATGACAAAAAAATGTACTGCACTGAAAAAAAATCAAAGGAATGGCAAAATATAAACGACAAGAAAGTACACCTTAACGACAGTATTAACCTAACCTAACCTAACCTATCCTTAATTAATTTGAACACAAGAAAAGGTTTTAGGTTAGCTTACACTTACACTACCAGATCGCAATAAAAGTTTCTGTGCGCAAGCAGTGCTCCCCGCAGTCTTATTCTGTCGTGCATTCGCCTTTTCTGTCGTTCTGAAACCTTTCATTTGTCGTTGGTTCAAGTATTTTTGTCGTGTGAATGCTGACGTGAATGAAATTATAATTGGCGTGAATTTATACTACTTAATGTGTGATTTCTTGTCGTGCAGAAGACCTATTTTGACGGGCCAATATATATTGCTCTTAATAAAATATCCCGAACACTTGTCTGAAATTTTTTATTTAATATTTTCCATACGCATGTGAAACTTCAAAATGCCATTTCTCACAAAAAAATTAACAGAATTGAAAAAATTTTCAGATTATACAAAGCACAGAAAAGCCTTTTAAATTAACTTTCACTCGACACCCTTTGTCGTCTAAAATTTAGCGGTAGTGGTGGTGCGGACTAGGGGGATGGAGTAGGGTAGATGACTCACATAGTGAAAGATGTTCCCCTTCAAACTATTGTTGACTTGTCTCGTCAATTTTTTGAGTTTCGATCAGTTAAAAAGATATTCCGGATGGACTATTTTTGTTGGAACACCCTGTATACTATATTTTGTATAATAATTTTGAGTTCTAAGGGCCTGTTTTTCAATGTTCCGATAAAAGTCTCTGACAGCTGTCAGACGGTATAAACCAACCCCTAGGATAACTCTACCCGACAACTTATACTGTTGGCCAAATTCTTACTGGTCAACTACCACTGGATCTAAAGAATGTGTGACAAGTTCCGTGCAATGGTATGTGGAAAAAAAAGCATTATTTTAAAACAGTGAGTTAAATAAAGATACCCATAATTTGCTGGGTAAACGCCGGGGGGATGTAAAGGACGTTACTTAACGTCACTTGCTTACCGTTGTTGGCAGTAAAATACGGGATTTAAATTTGTAGTTGTACATGTAATCCTTATAATAATTGTACTAACTATTTATTAACGCCACTAATTCCACCTGCAGTAATACAGTATAATGAACCGCTTGCATAAAATCGCAAAGCTATATAAAAGCAGCTGCTTCATGTGTGTTACACAATGGTTTATGAAATATAAACAATTTTGTCTACACAAGTATATAGTACTGGAAAAATTGAAATCATCTCAAAAATCAAAATGATTAGGCCGATAAGTCTTCGGCTTTGATTTAAATGTCTAAAAATTTCCGCTACTTCAATTTCTAAAATTATTTTATTTATTAATTAATACACTAGAAAAGTAGTATTGATTTTATAAACTTTTATTTACATTTACATCCACTCGAAATATTTTGTATCACCTCGTACATACTTGTAGCTCTTTATCCTGCCGAAATAGTACCGTCGGCTGCTTCTATTAATTGATAAGTTAAATCCTATGGAATAAGTAAACTAATATCTGACTTAGACTGTCGCATGATTGAAAGATAGAAAATACCGTAACAAGGAAGTTAAATTTGACTGTTGGCTTGCCTAGAACTTTATCGAAACATTGAAAGACCGGTCCTAAGCCATATATATACCTCAACATAACCACAATTTTATTCTTATTCTAAATATGCATGTATAAATATACAAGGTATAGCATTTAGAATAACAAACTTTTGGTCATCTACGAAACGGAAACCGTCGAGGTGAGGGGTAGTTATTGTAAAGGCATTTGTCTTATCACCTCATTTATTGTGTAGGAACATGGATGGGGTCTTGGAGATACTTACCGCAGAAGGGATCTATGCGCAGGCATGTACAGACGACGTGCTGGTCCTTATAACCTGACAATTTCTGGGAGTCGTCCGCGAAAGAATGTAGGTTGTGTGCAAGATTATTGAGAGTTGATCCGATAAAAAAGGTCTCCCAGTAAATCCATCTAAGTCTAAGATGATACTTTTCATGTAAAGGCAAAATATAAAATATTTTAAGTCGATGATAATGTACAATTGATCTCTAGCAAGACGATTCAAACTCAGCATTTTGTATAGTCTGTCATCAGACCCAGAGTTCAGTACAGCGCGGTGCTTTGATGGCCAAGTGTGCAGCGATTTATCATTTCCCTCAAGCTATAAAGAATCCAAAGACTAGGTTAGATCGAGATTACTGACACAATGAGGACTGCACCAACGGCAATAGTAGAGGTCCTAGGATTGCCAATTCTCTCTATTTGGATAAAAGGAGACTAAGAATGTGGAATACAGGTTGGTGGCAGAGCAAACAAGATATGGCAAATCATGCAAAAATCGTTTTTAAACAACAAGGTGTGTTGCTGTAGACTATCCTACCGTCCATTCCAACGGCTGTTAGGCTTGCTTGGTGTCAAGAGCGGCAGCACTGGAATCAGCAATGCAACGACATTGTCTTCGGTGACGAATCAAGATTTTGTTTGTGGGCAAATGACGGCCGTAGGAAGGTACGTCGATATCGACGAGGAAGACTAAATCTAGAATCATACAGCTTTAACACCTGGAGTTATGGTTTTGGGGTGCGACTTGTTTCGGTAGAAGATCACCTCTTGTGTTCGTCCCAGGCACTTTAAATGCTCATCGCTATATTCATAATGTCCTGGAACCGGTGTTAGTACCATTCATGCAGACGTTGCTAGACGGTATTTTCCAACAGGATAACGCACGTTAACACACTGCAAATATTACCAGAACGTACCTACAACAAGCACAATTGCAAATGTTTCCCTGGCCTGCACGATGACCGGACTGATCGTCGAAGATTATTAGCAGGAGCTCCTGACAACTTAGACGAGCTGAGATACCAACTTGAGGTTATATGGAACGAGATACCCCAGGAGAACTTAAGCCACTTGATGGAAAGCATGCCACAACGAGTAAATGCTTGCATAGCTGTTCATGGCGATGTTACACATTATTAATTTTGTTTTTGTTGTTGTTTTTGTTTCCTTATAATTGTTAATCTTTTTTTATGATAACCCGAACATTTCATACGCAATAATGAAACATTATTTTAGCAAAGTTTCAAACTCGTAGCTTCATTTTTAATGGGTGATGCATTTCATATGAAAGGAAGTGTAATTAGAAAATTATAAGAAGTACCTGCACAGAGTTTTCGTCCAGGCGAATCCATATTCAACTTTAAGGGGAGTTCGGAATTCAGTGGCGTTGCACTTGGACCTCGCGCTCCAACCTAGCCTTTGCTCTAAACTCGTCTTGTGGTGTGGTGCCCAACTTTACAATAAAACCGCTGTTCATCAGCCAACCGCAGCTTGCCGGTCAGATTTCGGTGAGTCGTCATGTACCTCTTATAGTTTCCCAATTCTACTTGCTGGGCCTCTCAGCCCCCTCTCCCCGCACAATCTACTACTAGTAGTATTACTAGTTTATATTCGGATTTCAATGAAATATAGAATATGAAAATATTTCAAGAATTGAAGGAGATCCAGGCTGGCAAACAGAGGTAGACATACGTTTTCGTATAGTTTGTTATTCACAAAAGTTAATTTCTTCTTCTTCGTTTTTAATTAGGCATTTGTAGCCTGTGATTGAGGCGGCCGTGGGCTAGAGGTTAGCGCGTTAGACTTCTACGCCGAAGGTCCTGGGTTCAATTCCCGGACCAGAACATCGGATTTTTAACGGCGTTCTCCCTCGCAAGGCAATGGCAAACCAGCGAGGTATTCTGCCTAGTAAATCTTCTCTGGAGTAGAAGTGTTTACACTTCCCGTGGTTCGGAGCCCACGTTAAACTGTAGGTCCCCTATGTCTGTGACTCTAAAAACGCGCAATACAGGCATAGGAGAGAAGATCGCTACGTCTCGTAAGAGATAAAGCACTCTAAGAAGAAGAAGCCTGTGATTCTTCAAGCGTGTTATGGTTCTTGTCCTGATGTTGATCCAACTTTCTGTCCATCTTTTCTGAGGTCGCCGTGGATTACGTTTTCCTGCTGGTTTTAGTCTACGTTTTCAGCCCTTGCAACGCGATCGTACAATTCATTTTTTCTGTGTTTTGTAAAGTTCACAATATGAGCTATATTGTATTTACGCATAAGGTCTAATCTTGTTCCAATAATTGATTTCGGCTGTTCTTAGAAGTTGCTTTATTTTAGCAGTTTCTGCTCCGTATGTCATTATGGATCTTACTATCGTTTTATACAATTTTACTTTACTTTCTACTTACATATGTTTGTTTCTCCGTATGTAATCTCGTAGATAGCCAGATATTCTTGAACCCTGCATGACATGCTGTTTACCTCCTGGTTTACATTCCGATCACTGGTAATGAGAACTCGCAGATAGACCTAACTGGTTTAGTCATATTCCTTTCTAATTGTTCTAGCTTGCATCTTACAGGTTCCTTTGATATTGTCATGGATTTAGTTTTATCTATTAAGACTGCCATGTTGTAGGATTTAGCCACGGTAACAAACTGATGAAACATGTATTGTAGGCTATCTTCTGTAATATTTTATCCATCTTCTTTTTATTTTTCTTTCAGCCCTCAATCGTCTACTGCTGGACGTAGGCCTCCCTAAGGTTGTGCCAGACTGTTCTATCCTGAGCAGTTTGATGCCAGTTGCTGCCAGTGACTTTTTTGATGTCTTCTAGCCACCTTTTCTGCGACCGTCCTACGTTTCTCTTTGTTGCTCTGGTGCAATGCGGTGCACGCATTTGTTTGGGGGTTTGCACGCAACGTGCCCTACCCAATTCCATTTCCATTTCCATTTTATCCATAATTACGTTAATTTGAAATTACGAAAGTGCAACTTTATAGAACGTTTTAATCCAACTGAATGATTTTTGCTGATCACTACCTTCACAAATAAATGTATCTTACGATTTCTGGAAAATCTCAAAGGTACTGTGCTAGTGTAGTTACTACCACTTATTTTATTCTTGTTTAGCTCTTAACTCCTTGAATGATACTATTTAGCTTCCATTTCAATACGGATATGGATACTACGTTTGGTGCAAGTCTAAATTTGCCAAATATGGAAGGCGGATCTAAAAGGGGAAGTTGGGTGTGTTAGTGAAGTAATTATTTGGGTAAATGAATTTTCAAACTATAACTGAACATTCTCATGTTTTCGTAATATTAAATTATTCTGATCTTAGGGGACCTTAAAATTGAGATCCAAATATGCTATTGTAAATAGGAATGTTGATTTTAGATATATATGATACGGGATGTCCCACGGTATGGGGTCACTACTTCGTGTACGTTATCTTTAGACCAAATGTAGTTATAAATTCTAATAAAGTTATGCCCCGAAGTAAACCGTTTTCCGAGTGTTAAATTATTATTTATTAAATAATTACAATTTCAGCAGAGCCAATATTTATTTTTATTTTAGTGGTCCCATGACATGAGGTCACACCTACTTGTAGGAGAGGTGAAAAGAAGGCGAAACTAAAGAGTGGTCGTTTTCTCTAAATCGACTAAAGAAGTTATGGCCTGTTTTAGTTAAATACTGAAGCAGCCGAAACAATAAATGATATTAAGTGGTATTTGACACAAACTGTGTACGTTACTATGGAAATGATATTATTTACTTTTATGTCAAACAGTAAAGCACCTTGAAGTTGATTTCTCTGCTTGCGCTTATTAACAGTGTCGATAATGTTTACTTTTACAACGCGAGAGTATGCCGATATCCGTTACATGTACTGTTTTTGTGATGGAAACTCAGTAGCAGCTGCTCGAGAATATGGGTTGAGATTTCCAAATCGGCGACTACCAGACCGACGAGTTTTCCAACGAGTACACAACCACCTACGTGAACACGGAACTTTCCTGAAACCGTCGACTGAGCATTCAATACAGCAGGTACTAGACAATGAGGACAACAAGCTGCGAAAAATTTGTAATAATCCCAGCACCTCTGTTTGTTGTGTGCACAAGTTAATGTATCACGAATGCGAGTTTGGAGAATATTAAAACGTCATGGTTTATATCCATTTCATATCCAGCCTGTTCAAGCCCTTTTACCTGCAGATTTCGCTAGTCGTATGGAATTTTCCGCTGGATTATTCAAAATCGAAACGTAATAGAATTTTATTCACGGATGAGGCAACATTTACGAAATGAAGAGAAAGAACAGCCACTCTTGGGATTTGGAGAATCCTCACGAAATCACAGTGTCAAATTATCAACACAGGTTTTCAGTGAATATCTGGTGTGATATTATTGATAACATGCCAAGTAAAAATAAATATTGGCTTTCCTGAAATTGCAATTATTGAATAAATAATAATTTAACTTTCTATATTTTGAAAGCGGTTTACTTTAGGGCATAACTTTATTTGAATTTTTAACTATATTTGGTTTAAAGATTATGTCCACGAAATAGTGATCTCACGCAGTGGGACACCCTGTATACTGCGCTTAGAAGTAGATAATTAAAATTTATTCTACTGGCAAAATATTTTCGTAGATTTTATAAATTTACCATTTTTTCGTCTCTTCTGGTATAACTCTTAAATTTTGCTAATTACACGGATGGTTTTTCATTGCAATTAATATATCGCATTTGCTGTTCCATTGTATTAATCAATTACAAAAATCATATACACATTACAAAAATCAGAAGTGTGTAATTTATTCAGTAGCTTTTTAAGGTTCTGTATAAAATTAAACGTTTTGCTGAGTTATCTACAATCTCGCAGTAACTTGCTTACTGGGGCGAAAGCAATCGTATTTTGATAATATGTAGATTAGACAATGAGGGTCACGCAACGCCAAGTATATGACCAGGGATTTATGTCATTTGCATATTTAGCCCGATGTTTTCCCGATAAAATTGGAGTAATTAGAAATTTAGCTTGCTTAACCTGTAACATCAGTGATACAGTAGTTGGAACAAAGTGGATGTGGAGGTCTATTATCATTATTCCACTTTTAAAGTGGCTTTTTCCCTTCTAATTTATACCGGCTAGTTTTATTAGCCGGTATTGTCAAGTGTTCCACTTACTGAGTATCGCGTTTCCAACTCTTTATCAGGTAAAATATGGAAATGGATGCTCTACTTTTCCACTACAGTTTAAATGCTCGTTTAGTGCTGTAGCTTTGAGCAACTTGAAATGCATTTATGTAAATATATTTTGTAAAATAGGTACATGTAATTTTGCACGCCAAGTTTTATACCCAGTTTTTGAAGTTCTTTATTAGTTGCATGTTATACACGCCAAAATAGATGTTATTTGTGTAATATAGGCGATAAGTTTTAAATATTTTCTAAATGATAAATGGTTACGAAATATGAACAACCTGTATTAACATTTTAAATTAGAGTACAGTATGTACATGAAAATATACTTGTTTAATTTGTAAGACTGTATGCCGTTGTTTAGATAGTAACTGTTAAAGGTAGATCTTCGCGTACGGAAATTAAAAAAAAATATCTTAGGTATTTTGGAATTGTTAGGTTGGATGTCTTAATTTGCAGTGCTTATGTGCTCGTGGTTTTAAGAGTGCACTTTAGATAATCCTTAAATTCCTACATTTTTCTGGAATTCACACCGCCTAATTTTATGAGTCAAATTCTTGCGGTATAGAAATGTTTAGTGCAATAACCTGTTTTTAGACTTAATCTCAAAAACTTACGATTTAAAGGACAGAACAACTAATGATCTTCGACTTATTAAAACAAACCGTACATTTCTTTAATAAATGTTTCAAATATCTGGAATCTCGTTTTAACAGAGATTATCTTAAGTGAGTTGGACTGTAACTGCAGAAAGAAAAAAAAACAATTCTATAAGGAAATATTGTAATGAGTGGTCCATTTAAAATAAAGAAGTTGTCTACTGCCCTGCTAAAACCAAACACCTTATATAGTGACAATATAATTTTCTACCTTCCACTTAGTGGTCTAATATGTAATCCCCCATTTAGGTTCAAAAAATCTATAAAAATTTTCCTACTCTTATTTATGTCAATTGGTCTGCTCCATTATCTTCAAAGCCTTGGTGCTTTGACATCCGTTCCATCACTATACTGGGGTATCGTTGATAACTTTAAGTAATCTGAAAAATTTTCTGAAGCTGAAGACCACATTGCTTTAATCTGTCAGAATACATATTCAATGTACGGCATTTATTAATCTTTTCAAAAATGTCAACATGGTCTCACGATTTTCCTATGACCATTTACTTTCATTCTGTATGATAGTAGCGTCTGCGATTCCACCATTCGATGTAGTAGAGCAAGGTCCACGAGCACCTTCATTGGAACATATTTCCTATTACAACAGTTTAACTAATTTGTGCTTGCTCCATTATCTTCAAAGCCTTGGTGCTTTGACATCCGTTCCATCACTATACTGGGGTAT
>JABXWE010064771.1:0-11207 GCA_014611495.1 Limonius californicus
GATTATGATTTTGGAAATAGTTTTTCAATATATTTATTTATAAGGTCAATATTAATTATTTAAATTTTAGTAATTCGATTTTTTCTAGAATATTCCATGAAATTTTTCAAATCCAGCATTCTGATTGGTTAATGTAAGCCTCCATCCTGCATTTTTATCAAAAATGTTGAATTCAGTTCCCAAATAGCCATTAAACAAGACGCACGTTAATTTAATCGGTGCGCATTATAATTTTGTCCTGTTTAAATTTTTTAAAAGTAGGCGTATCCATTCTAAAAATTAAAAGTTTGGTTATGTAAACATTTGTTTACCAAATTTCGAATTTATAAGTAAATGTTAATTGTGAACAGAAGTTGTGTCTTTAATTAATTATAGTGTTTAATAATAATAAAATTTACCAGTTTATTAAATCCAAGTGTGTTTCTTTTATGGAGATTTGCTAAAAAAGAAAAGAATAATATTAAATCATGTAATAACTTATATGACCTAATAATTTCAATAGTATTAAAAAGATTTAGAACTTCCTTACCTTAACAAACTCGAACATTTAAGTGAAACAATTATAGTGCTTCAGTGATTTTAATTCACAAAGTATTTGATTGGCGAACTTTATGCACTCGTGGTTAAACATGAAATGGATCCTGTCTAGACAACGTGATCATCAAGCAGAATAAAAATGCAGCTGTTGCAGAATTCACAAGAAGTGGTGACTACAACATGGTCGGAGTGACGGGATACATAAGATAAGTTTTAGCATAATTCGATATTTAAGGAATAATGAGTTTTATTTGCATTTGTAATTGACTATCTTACCAGTGAAGCCACAAAACGATTTTTCTTGAGATTATAAGCGTCTATGTAGATGCTATAATTAATAATCTATTTGATTTATGTTAATTAATTTGAGCAAATACTCAAATTTGGCGCCCAACCAGAAAGTACTATTCAAATATTAAATATTTATTATTCATAATTAAGAAAAATACATAGCATCTTTTTGACGCAAGCCCAATGTGGGGCTGTTGATTGATTTATTTAATAATAATTATCTATTAAGTAAAAAGCATAGCAATATATATGGAGAGTTTTTATCTTAAATCGAAGAGTTAAAAACGCAAGAAGGTTAATTCTTACTTAACTGACATAATTGAAGATAACACGTCACACGCAACCTCAGCAAAAAACAATGAACTGGATTGCGATAAATTACGTCATACTACACAATTAAGATTTTTCTTAAAAAAACCGCCTACCAATTACTGTTCCTAATTAACCAGAAACGATAAGCACAGAGTTTTTGTTGAAACGGCGAATCTTCATGGCAACGTAGAAAAGGGCAACGGGGTTATATTTTATTGGTTTAAAACGACAGAAGAAACCACACGGTATTCTCAATAAATTATTGACTTCTATTATATGTATTTAATCTGACATTAGCGTAAGTTTTATTACGAGAAAATTTTTAACATTAAATTATAGGAACAGTTATTAACCCCACCTTATTGGTCTGTATGGCTTGGAGTTCTACGTTAAACTCCATCGTTTTCTTAAAAAAAAGAATAAACCAGCCGGTATTCTCAAAACAAACCGTGGCATGTCACCCCACGATATGCTAGAAAACCAAACGAACGTTATATTATTTCCACTTAGGAAAGGTATACTTAATAATATTTCACAATAATGATATTTTACAATTTACAGAAACCAGATTGTAAAATAATTGGTATTTCATTTTTTTTTGCTACACGCTATATGCTTGGATGTCCTCAAACGCAGGTAGCACATTATTTTCTTGAAATTCTGAAACTGTTTTGGTACTTTTGGTATTACTACATCCAAATTTTAGAGGATGTTTTAATTTCACACAATTATCCGGTAAAGCATCGGATATTAATTTAGATTTGAAACGACCAGTACTTATCTACATTTTCATTCATTCATATCTTCAATAATCTATATAAAATATCTGTTAAAATTTTCAATAAGTTCTTTGGTCCTGTTAATTTAATGTTTTCAAATTCTACATATTCCAACACTTATAGTGGACAGTAAAATTAAAATCTTATTCTATTGTTGCGGCTTTGACAGATCATATGACAAAATCTTGGAAATCATAAATGTGGAAAAGCTGCAATCCGAATTATAAAACATAGATGGAGTGCGTAGATACATTGTACAGCAAAATATTCAGACACTAAATCTGTAGATTTTTGAAGGGTACTGCTCATTATTTATACCTGAACGTTATTAATTTTAAATATTTGCACAAAACTTAAACTTGTGTATAAACCTTCAATGTACTCTCCTTTCTTTAATTTAACACGCCCTATTTAATCTAATTTAAGGATAAATATTTTCTATTACTAGGACGTTGCCCTTGTTTTAATTTCGTAAATTAATTTATATGAAATTATTATTATTGATTTATAAGGAATCATATAGAGAATTCCCATTTGCTTTTTACGATTTATAGAAATTTTGTACCATACGTGTTTGTTTCCATCACATTTTAATATCAATTTTACAAACGATGCCTATGCGGCAGGAATTATGTAAATGTCGATATTGTCTCACATATTCATCCTGCGTTTAAATAATTCAAATTATCTATTGACCTTAAAAGCGGTGTCTATCAAAGGGTTTCCTATTGTATGTTGTATTTTACAACAATCAGGTCACATTAAATTTGAATGCAATCAAAATTAAGAAATGATGAAATATTTCATACATGGAAGGCATAGGGGTTCCCTATGCACTGGAGAATAAGTAATCTGGGTGATTTAGTCATTAGTATTGCTTTAGGGGTTTTGTATACAATACTATTATTTTAATAGTAACTTTCGAAACTTCAGCCTAAGCAGACGTAGAAGACTTTGTAACTATTAAGGCAATGGATGAATGGATGAATAAAGGTGGACCAAACAGATCATACAACAGAGGTAATAGAGAGGTAAAAGCAAAAGTGGACCAACAACAGGGATGTATTGTCGATGTAAAATATCACAGACCCAAAATGTATACAGCTGGCACAAGATAGTGTGGAAAATGATAGAGAAAGCGTATGTTCAAGGATGGACGACAAGGGATGATTAAAGAAGAAGAAGAACTACAGGCTATTTTTAAATATTCACAAAGATGACATAAATGACGAAATCAAAAATATATACGAGAAAGCGGATCTTATATCCTTATTCCCATATTCTCGAAGGGACAAAAACATATAGTTAAACAATGTACTACAGGTACTGGAAGAAAATTGTAAGGTTCCTAATGGTCTACTAATACATATAAGACGTACACCAATAAATATAGTATATAGTATAATAATAACGAGAGGGAGGCTATCTGAAAAAATTCCATCAAGAAAAGGAACTTGACAAGGAGATTTGCAAAACCCGCTGCTTTGTAATCTCGTGATGGACAAAATTACACAAGAAATCAACCCATGAGAGGATATAAAATGGAAAACATGGAGTTTAATATTATAAACTACGCTGACGATGCAGCACTAATAGCAGTCAGTGAAACCAATTTCTGAGATTATTCCATCAATTCATAGTAACTATCAAGAATTTAATTAAAAATAAGAACACCAACAATAAATAAAGAACCAATGATACAAGATACAAACCCACGGAAAAATATAAGAACAAGTAGCGTCATTTACGGCCTTAGGGATAAATAATACAAGCAACAGAACCCTCGTGAACGAAGTAAAGCATCAGGCATATAAGACAGCAAAATAATGAGGCGGTCTTACGATTTCACATGGAATAATAACAATTTTACACAAGAACCTAAGATACGAATCTATAAAACTGTAATAAAACCGGTGCTTACGTATGCAATACTTACAAGGGCAGCCAACGCCAAACCCAAAGAAAAATTTGAACAAATGCAACGGAAATGTCAACATTGAGAAAACAAGAAGAGGCTATACAAAAAATGAAACCAGCATCATGATATCACACACAGTGATGTCCTAGCGTACAATTCGGCCAGATTTGAAATTCGCCATATTCTACACATTACCATTTCTACTTTAATCTTCAACGTCAGCTAGACTGCTTGGAAGAAGGTAGGAGCAGGGAGGGATAAAACATGGGAATGAGTGGGATTGAGGTTGGGACATGGTTTTTCCGGAAAAAAATGTAAGGTAAATCAAGAGTTCACGTGGGTAGGATCGCAAGCACTAAGGTAAATCTATCATCCGCCGAGATTGCAGGGGTATTTAGTTACTACCCGCGAACCGCATCCTTAATGTGATATCAACGAAAAATAAATGGGTGACACGAAGAAGAAGAGAATGCAATAACCACATCACAAGACAGATGACAGCACTCCAAAAGATAAACGAAGTCGTGGCCTGCCCTAGAACAGATAGAATGACGATCTGGGATTAACAGGCGAAAACTATCTAATGTAAATAAGAAAAGGAAAAAGAATAAGCAAATAATTCCGAAATACCATCACATACAAAAAGAATTTTGGTTGGTGTTAGTGGATAGCCTTTACTACTTTTCAACTAAATAGAAATAGAATGTCTTTCCCATTATTTCAATAATATGTTCTCGCTACAATTTTCATATTTTCAAAATTAGTTTCTGATATAGCAATAAATATGGAAATATGAATTTAAATCTGAACGTTTATCCTCGGAATATTAAGTAACAAAATATAAGAAGATTATAGTATGAATTCTACTAAGGTAAAACAGAATCTGTTCAATGGAACAACAGCACAATATTTTGTTATACAGATACACATTCGGTTAAATTGGTAAAACTATGACATTTTTGCTATAGTACTCAATGTTTTGATCGACAAAAGAATGGTTGCGTAATTATATTTACTTGCAACTGGAATACTCTGTATGTGTTTATATTTCTGCCTATCATTAATTTTTCACAGACTGGCTAAAATAAATTAAAAGTAATTTTTATCAACGGACTATAATTAAGACTCTATGTATCTGCTCTGCTTTTAGCTCATGTTTAGAAGAATATCATTAATGTAATTTTAGAAACATTTGAAAGCTAATAATCTATTATTTCTAATAGAATCTTGGTCTACCATAACAGATTACAACTAAAATATACACCATATCCATGTTTTTCTGTGAATTGTTTATTCAAAACAAGTTATAGTACAATCTCAATCAGTTTTCCAATATTTTTATTTCCATGCTTAATATCCATCCGGTTTAAAACAATTGCAATATTTTCAATAATACACAATTATTTTTTCTATAAACAATATGAATTGCACATTTACGCTATTATGAAAATTAAAGGATTTGTTACTGCTGGTTTACGTTCAATGGAATACATTTATGTTGTATTTCTGTTTACACTGAGTGTGCATCAGCATGTGCAATTTGTAGATTAATCGGTGCATTGTTTTCTCATTTCCTTTGAAAACTAATGAAACAGCACAAGCTATTCGTATAGAACACTAAAGGCACTGTGCAATGCAGTTAATTTCACTGCTACACATCAAAAGCAAATGAAACCCCTTGCAGGTGTCATGGTTACTAGTGTTTATGGAAACGAGCCCAATGATAAACGTGATATGATAACATCGTAAACTGATGCTTGTTTCGTATGTAACCATAAATAACAATGAAATCTAATTTGTAGTTGTTAATTATCGATTCGAACGAAATGTATTTGAAATTGAGTTGCCGGATATTCACTAATCTGACATATCAGTTGGTAAAGGGTAATAATTTTCGTCGGATGTACAAATCGATTAGTGCATAACTTGATTTGAAATCTGCGGAAAAATACAATAATTATTCTTCGTTAATTTAAAAACAAATAAAGGGACTTCAAATCGCGTATGTTTACAAGGATCGACATAAGCGTGGGTGACAGTAATGCAAATTTGAACGAAAATTGTGGCATTGCATTACTATAAATGAATCCCACACCGAGATCATATTGCAAGTGCACCTTTAATAATAAATGAGACAATGCAGAGTGATATACGGGAGTGGATTGTTAACACAAACAGAGAGCAAATGCACATGTAGGTGTGACGTACCGTGATAACCTAACCTAGGAATGCATTAGACACAGTGGCTAACTACTATAATTAGCAGATTTCGTGCTAACCGAATACTAATTGATAGGATCTACCATATTCAGTTCTAATGCATCCATTCAATCCCGCAGGATGTTATACATCTCCTACCTGCATAGTATCTTATAAACAAAATATCAAAATATTAGTGTAATACTTAGCTTGAAATATTCCATACGTGTTAAGTCTATCTACTTATTTCCAGTAGTATATTATTGGTATCAATGTTCTATTATTGCATCAAATCACTATATTCTTTAGAATAGAGCCAGTTATCTAATTATCATTCAGGAAAATGTACAAGCAATTACCTATAAAGTGGAAGTGGAACGGTCCTATGCAAAGGTAACATAAATAATTAAGGTGTTTGCATATTCAAAACCCTTGCACGTGCTATATACAAATGAAAATTAATTTTCATACAATAATTGTGTTACTGTTAAACTATTTAAAGTTTATTTCGATCAGTTAACTCGTATAATACCAGTAACGAAGCATCAAACCTGAAATTTTAAAAAGTCAGAGAACATTTGTTACGAACCAAACGAGCTTTTTCTTCGGACCGCAGCAGAAAAGATGGAAGTGCCTTCGGCTTAACTCAGAGGAGTAGGGGTGGTTCACGGGAAATGCTTAAGGGAAGGAAATCTAACGTAGTAGTACAAAGGTAAGTCGAAATTAATGGGCGCCACCCTCCAGGTTACAGTTGAATGCTATGTTCTCATCTTTATTATGCCTCCTCCTGTATATAATGTTTACAACGTTTATGCACACAATAAAATACATCAGAATAAAAAATCGTACTACATTTTAACTGCATCTAAATCTATTGGGTAAAATATAGCACATAAATAGTACAATTTAAAACAAGCAAGAAAATAAACTATTGGCTAAACAAATGAGTGTTGGAACGTCCAAACCAAAGAGCTCGCCGCCCCTGGCTTGCGATATTTACTTTAATGAACAGATCTATGCATCCAGCGACGTTCGAGTTCACAGAATTAATGAAACTTTAACCTTAACGAGTAATGAAACCCTGGGCAACTGTAGGTTGCCTCACTTTTAATATTGCAAAGGAATTAAAATGTCCTATTTCTTAGTTACCAACGAAGCACTGGTAAACAGGGGAAAACAATCACTGTATAGTACATTGGCAAATTTTGCCTTAGTTTTCTTCGGTAGGGAGTAAAGAGAGAGGTACAACTTGTTGCGTCCCTATGTCCTCGTGAAATAGACAAAAATCGTAAGCACGCCCCTGAAAGCTGGATCACAACTTTCTTCGGGAAAACGGGAAATTTCGGGTGTTCTTGCGTTGTCGCAACAGCGGCACATCCAGAGGGTCAGAAAAGGGGGTTCGATATTAATCCGCCAAATGCGAATAGCAAATTAGCAATGAATTGCCTTCCAAGGGTTAAATCCAGCGTATTTCTTAAACCCGACACTTATCGATGGTACTGTTCACCCCACAGTGATAACAGCGACATGAAAATTCACACAACGGAAACTCCATCGAAACCCAAACCACCCTCGCAGTTCTTGTCGTCGGCGATGAGGGCTTAACGAGCATCCGGGTCGAACGGAGATCTCAAGTCGACTCCCGAAACAAACGAACGAAATTATCCAGCAGCTGAAATATTTCACCATATGACGAAATGTGTTGCAAAAATTCTAGAAAAATTAACACGGAGGGGTCCCCCAAGGGCAGGAAATTTCCAGCAAACGTCAAGCGCGTAGACAAAATACTCTACGACATTTCTCCATGATAACAAAAAAAAACCACTAAAGTATATTCGGGAAATAATAAGATAGTAATCGGCTACGGAGCGGCTTAGAAAATAAGACTTTAATCCGTAAGAAGCGGCAAAATCAAACGAACATAACACGTTCGGAGGAATACGCAAAAAACAGTTTTATGGACTATTCTTGTATCTATCATTTCAAGAAATTTAAATCTTGAATGTTTCATAATTATTTTAGTCTTAACAATTTTCGCTGCTACTAAAATTTAACGGCTACTGTTGGAAAAGGCTTTGTATATGTTCAATAACCAGGAAAAAGTTAAGAAAAGGTTAACCATTTTTACATAGAAGTTTCCAAGAAGGTAATACATATACAAGTTACCCTACTAATATTTTGAAGTTTGTTTTTCTGAAAATATTAAACTGAAAAGCGTCTCTGCTTTCCGTTTTCAATTATGGATGGTTTTGAGAAAATAATTCAGCCAATCATTTTTCGTTGTACTATATGTGTATCTTCCAAATTTCCTTCAGTTTAGCCGAGTTGTTCCTGATTTCTGATATCATCTAAACATACACTCAAATAGAAATTATTTCCAATCGCTATCTTAAATTTCTGACCACATTGTTAACATGGAAAATTAAAAATGCAATTTTTTGGACATTACCAAAAATGCAAAAAAATCATTTATGTCGGTTGTTGTCTAACTATTTATTAGTTTACTTATTTGTATGGATAAGAAAGGCACTTGGCAGGTTAAAAATTCAATAAACAAGGTTCGAACGCAATTCAAAATATAACTAACTAAAAACCTGCAATATATCACACTTTTATTCTTATTCATATGCCCGTTGTACAGCCCGGTACCAGAGTTTTTAGGCCAGGCTAGAGCTGCTGACTTTAACCTAACAATTACCACCATAGCAATAAAAAAGGAAAGTCATCGTAGGTGTATTCTCCACTAGGGGTCCGACCGCTTTAGGGATCGGTCGTGTTCCGTACCGGAATCCTCAAAAATTACATACGGAGATGTCCTGGATTATATTGTCGGAGCATTTTCATATACGACCCTGGAAAACCCTAGGGGCCTCGATAGAGCAGTGCGAATACGCGCTGTCAGTCGAGGTCACAGTGAAATGCGGTCCCATCGACCGCGTGGTCGAACTCCGGCTGAGGCGACCATATTTCACTTAGTTAAGTTTAGGGTACATGTTGCATAAATGACTAGTATGTAAAGGACGGCCGCACCACCGTGAAGTAATGCGAAAGCAATTCCGGGGGGGGGGGTAGTATGAATGAATGGAAAACAAAACAAAAAGACTTCCCCAATGATCAATGATAGTTCAACACCACCTTTCTTGATACCATAGCGATGGTGGAAATGGAACACATTTAAGTTTTTCGGCATATACTGATATTATTATAAAGCTTGGTCCATGCAATTTATGTTAAAAAATATTACAGTATAATAGACATAAGATATAACTGAGCTATATCTGCTCAATGCTTAAGGAAAGAATAGGCCCTAGACATTACCCTGCGAAACGCCCCCATATTTTACATCTTATCTTGTTCTGTTCACTATTATAAAGCACAATTTTCTTCTACGGTTAATTCGGCCTAAAGCCATGTCTAATACAATAGTATGAATATAATAGTATTGAATGATTTAATTTGTTTGCATAAACCGATAAGTACTATATTGGTTATATTGCAGAAGGGCATTGAGTATTAAGGGGCTACTAAAGTAACCCATACGCTAAAAATAGAGTTTCCTATAAATAGTACCCGTAGAGAGTGAATTCATACAAGAAATTTGGCGTGCAATAAAATACCACGAGTGCGCAAACTGAAACGGGAATTTATTTATGAAAAAGGTAGTTACAACGATGAAATTTATATTACCCTACGATGTTATCTCCTGTCCAGCGATACACTTGCGCCACCGATTTGGAAGCTTTCTATTACCTTCCTGTAAGAATTTTTTGTGTTGCATGCGTATCCGCGCTCAAACAGCTATGATAGCTTCGTTATTTCAATGGCTTTCCCGACTAGCCCACAAATTAAAATCGAAGGAAGCAAAATCAGGATTGAATGCTGCATGCGGAAGAGGATCCCACTAGAGTTTGTTTATGATTTCAACTGTTTTTGCGGCGGTATGAAAACGAACATTATCTTAGAGAATGCTAACAGAACTTTGTCTTCTCTTCCGTTCGTTCCTGGTTACCTGTTTATCTTTATCGCACACAAAAGACAAATTATAGTCTACATTAATTGTACAACGTTCTGTAACGAAATCAATAAAGAGCACCGCTTGAGAATCAAAAACAAATGTTTCCATTACTTCACCAGCTGAGAACACAGCTTTGTCTTTCTTTCTCTTTGGAAATGCGGTGTACAACCACTACAAGCTTTCACGTTCTAAATCGGGAGAAAAATAATGTACCCAGGTTTCATCAGTTGTCACAAATGAGTCCAAAAATTAATATCCTTCTTTCTCATGTTTCTGTCGTAACTGTAACTGTCACAATACTATTATAAAGAAACAATTTCCATTGATACGTTAACAAGGCTCAGTGCTTCAGATGAGCGTTTTAATTTAAACATTATTGTTTAAATTTGAACTCTGCTCGTAGAGATGCTCTAAAAAACACAACCATAAATAATAGAGATGTAATTCAGTTGATATATATCACTATAGCTTGTTCAAGAGCAGTGCTTGTATGGTTTGCAGACAAGCTAGTGTTAATAATAATGGATTACCTTTCGCGTAAAAAGTACTGTGTCGAGCACATACAGAATTTTTTACACGACTATCTGTACGTGGACGTTGTTCATTCATATCTGTAACATACAACATGCAACATTAAACTGTTGCAAATATTGGTTACGCTAAATTAATTTATGGAACCCTAAAAGCGCGAATATCGGAGAGTCTTAGATTTGACGCGCTAATCCCAGGTTTTACAAATTTTATGTGGAAAATGTACGAAAATGTATGTCAATAATTTAATTTTGTCGGGAAAACTTTTAGGACGAACTATTATTACAAGGAGCTGGAATTTTGCTTAAATATTATGTCTAATTTCTCCATCTAGCCTGAATTTTCATATTCAGTACTTTATATAAAGGGTCACGTGTACATCTCTAAACATATTAACATCGTCCTCGCTAACCTACCTCTAATCCCACCCAGCAAAACGAAGCATAATGCACAAATCTGATAAAGCAGATGGCAAGCCATTCAGATGAGCTGGATTAATTTGGGTAATTTGCAAAAACTGTAGAAGTTCCACCCTTCATACCTAGTGTGGCCTCTGCCACGGCGTAATTTCGTTACCTTTGGAAGTTTAACGAGAGACCTCTAATTTTAAAAAGTTTTCATCAGA
>JABXWE010064797.1:0-12365 GCA_014611495.1 Limonius californicus
ACGCAGTGAAGATACAATGAAAATTTGACAAACATATTTATTAAACAACATTAATACAATTAAGAATTTGAAATGACTCATTTACTAGCCCCAAATATAAGGGTAAATTAGTTTAATGCTAGAAGATTTAAAAATAAATATATATATATATATATATATATATATATACCGAATTACCTCGATTATAAGACGCATGTTTTTCCCTATTTTTGTGTCTTTGCATTTATATTGCGTCGTATACTTGATGCTTTCTTACCAAGGTACTGGTGGCTAACGTGAAGCTTTCTGGTTTACAGAAATAAGGGTGCGTCTGTGGCGTTTGATAATCAATATATATATATATATATATATATGCTGTGATTGGTTTCGAATCCAATAATCTCCTCCCCCAAGAACAATTTGGTTTTAACCCTCATCGCTCTACTATGAACCCCATCTTCGAACTCCACACCGACTCCACCAGAAGCGCCAATCTGAACCGATGCACACTCGCCGTCTTGTTGGACATAGAGCGTGCTATCGCTAAAGTCTGGCATTACGGTCTCGTCCAAAAACTTCTCTCCTTAAACCTCAGCCCACACTTCCTCAAACTCATAGACTCATTCCTCACCAACCGCTCCTGTAAAGTTAAAGTTTTCGACTCCCACTCCCACCCCATCGACCATTTCTAAGGCGTCCCCAGGGTTTCATACTGTCCCCCCCTGTTATACTCCGTATTCGCCAACGACTTCCCAGTCACAAACCCCACCCGAGCCAAAAACCGTTTTTTTTTTGCTGATGACACCGCCATTTGGACTTCCCAAAAAACTTCCTTTCCGCTTCCCATGAAATCCAAGTTGCCCTCAACCATATCTCCAAATGGATCAGTAAGAGACTCAACGGCGATAAATCAACCGCCATGTTATTTCGACATCCGAACTCCTTCCGAACCCCCAGACTGGATTCAACCGACATAAATATTTCTGCCCAAAATCAAGCAATCCCCCTTTCAAACCAAACCCGATACCTGGCGATCACCTTCAAAAATACCTGCTCCCTAAAGCTCGACATCCGAGAAACCCTGTAAAAAGTCCGAAACCGCTCCATTCTTCTTCGGCGCATCCAAGGTCGCTTCCATGACTACGACTCCTGAACCCTCCTCCACATCTATAACACCATCATTCGCCCCGTCATTGAATACCGAGCCCCCCTATACGCCACTCTCAAACCCCATCTCCTCCATCAAATCGCAGCATGCGAAAGGTAAATTCGCCGTCGCATATTCCGTCTTCACAGAGAACATCCCAACCCTCTAGTTCACATCGACACCTTCAGCAGAAATACATTTTTCGCACCCTTCATCAAGGCATTCCTATCGCCAACGAAAACCTCATGACCTCCCACAAACTCCTAAACCGCGATCTTATCCCAGTCAACCGTGTTTCCAGGAAACCCCGGAGGAATCTCCCTCACCTCCTACCGTCTCCTATCTTCCCTGTACCCTGACCTCCTTGGAATCCTCATTGATATAGTCTAGGAAACTCCACTGTCAATGAGGTGAACAGACGACCTCCGTGACCGTGTGACCCCCCAAATGTGGTACACATATAATTATGTGGGGTTATGCCCCCCCCTGTTTTAGGATACCACAACATTTAGCCCCCTCCCCCAGCATTATAGCAATCCAACTAACAGACAATACTACACTTTTACGTAACATTACAGATACCCGAGGAAGCCACAAGCCAGCCCAGCACAACCAGCCATCCCACCAACCACCAACCCACTAGCGGCCCATCAAGATGCCGCCGACCCAGAAGATGAAGAAACGAAGCCCAGGACTGAAGAGGCCCAACGCCTAGAACGACCCACCGCCATATACATTTAAGTTAACATACGAGTAGTAATAAAATGACATGTATTATTTTAAGTTTTATGAGTAAACGTATTTTCAAATTCAAATTCAAGTGATTGGCTTCCAGGGATTCTTCCGCGTAGCAACTTCTTAGTCCTGGGACGGACCGGGTGGTTGTCTTGACGACGTTTCGGCAAAGTCACATTTGTCATCTTCAGGTTTTATTGGATAACTTTCTGCTGGTGTTTCTTCTAATACGACTGTTACAGTCGACTTTGCCGAAAC
The DNA here is from genome assembly GCA_014611495.1 of Limonius californicus. Taxonomy (NCBI): domain Eukaryota; kingdom Metazoa; phylum Arthropoda; class Insecta; order Coleoptera; family Elateridae; genus Limonius; species Limonius californicus. The sequence continues at coordinate 2,120 of JABXWE010064797.1, forward strand.
GTCGTCAAGACATCCACCCCGGTCCGTCCCAGGCCCAAGAAGTTGCTACGCGGAGGAATTCCTGGAAACCAATCACAGCATTCAACACCCGCGGAAATCTCAAAACTAACACACACACACACACATACGTATATATATATATATATATATATATATCTGTCAACAGATCATTTTTGTTAAGAAATTATTATTGACTTTTAGTTGCCAAAAATCATCGCTGGTGCTACACAACTGGACAATTTGTCCCATACCAAGAATGTGTCCAAAATTCCGCAGCAAGACTTAATAACTCGCTTTAAGAAACACTGTCTTGGATATTAAGGTTAAAATTGACAGACACATTTTGTGACTACATAATTTGTTGTATTTAAAATGTTTGTCTAATAATAAATAGCAATTGTGTGTAATATTTTTTTTATTTACTCATTCTATAAAAAATAAAAGGGGCCGGGAGGGCTCAGTGGTAGAAGAGCCACGCTTCGGATGTAATAGTCCAAACGCTTCCCGGTTCGAATATCCCGAGGGTCGGAAATGTTTCTAATTCCCTGGGTGATCGGTAATGGGTCCCGGCCTTCATTTGCCATTGGGGATCAAATTAATGGCACTCCTCGTGTTACGATGGTACTAGAGGAGTAACAAGATCATATACACAAAAAATACACCACATACCAGCAGGTTAAGCATGGTTACGCACTAACACGGTAACCTGCAGAGTCGGGCCCTGTTGTGCATTGCACAAACTAACTTGGTCTTGCCTCACACCAAAAGCGATGGGCCTCTAAGGCCTGTGAAAGCCTCATAATAAATAAATAAGAAATAAAGTGATCATCTTAATTCAAACCGCAATAGCATTCTTTGGATAGAAGCTATAGCCTTGCCTTACAGATACACTTAAGGAGTGCTTTTTGACAGAACGAGCAGTTAACTTCTAGTTATGTTTCTTAGATCACATATTTACCGTCAATATGGTTATCCTTCAAAGACAACCTACTTGGAATGGTTTAACGGTTAACCATAGAGCATAACTTTTGGGTATGTTGGGAAGATGCTCAAAAGTCGACTTTCAAGGTTAACTTTTAGGTATGGCAAGAAGGTGCCTAAAAGATGACTTTCAAGTTCAGCTCCTGGAGATCTTCTATGGTTATGGATACCTTAAGGTGGCTCTATGGTTAACTAATTTGTGACATAGTTAACCTACAGGTTAAATTTTGGTTGACTAATGGTGACCTTGTATTTTCGAGATGTTAATTTTTAGATATCTATTGGGTAACTTAGGTTATGTCAACATTTTTGGGTGCCTTGGTATTTATAGGGTTATATAAGCTTCCAAAGGTAGCAACATCGGTCTTTTTCCTGAAATGATTATATATGTGTATAAATTACGTTTATTATTTGAAATGTATTTTCTCAAATTCTGCCTGGAAAGACAAGTTAGCAGACGATTTTTCGGTGGAAATCTATTTTAAGTATAATTTGATAAGCTGGGGTTTAAATTGAAGATAATTGGGACAATCAGCGTCTACTGTTTTGCTATCAAATCCAGTTTTCGTTAGGCATAATTATTGTTATTGTCTCGTTAGATTTGATTTTGTCTTATTCTTTATTACAGTAATTTACTTAATGGCGACGTACGCAATCATCGGGAAACTGAACAAGTTCAACTTTGCAAGGAGGTAAACAGCCCGTACCGTCCTTTGCATAAATTTGAAATGAAGTAGCTTTAATGTGAGCTTTTACCTGTGGGCCGTTTCCTTGCCGAACGTTCTTGTATGGCTGGAACAGGACTAAGTAGACCTTGGGGGTAAATAGACATCCTAAGGCTACAGTTGCGCTTATGTTCAGACACATACACATGCTGACAATCTGAACCTGAAACGAAAAGGATATACCAAATTAAACAGGTTAAAAGATATTTTAGGGAGTGGAAATAGTAAAGCACATCCCGCAATGAAAACCAAATCGCATCTGCCCGGAATTGCAGGAGTACATCAAAGAAAATCGTTTGCGAAGCTCTATTTTTAGAATTTTATTTTCTTTCTTGTCAAGTAAATGCAGATTTCAAGACCTGTCGGGTTTAACCGATATATTTAATTTTATTTTTACCTCAGAGGTTGTGGAAAATTTCCTACCTTAAAGCTTGATGCTCGTTTAAAGTTTAAATTGTATCAAATTAACGCGTTTGAGCTGCTACGTATTTATGTAGCAATATTTTTAAAACGAATGTTTGGCGTTCATTAAATTTAAAAATCTATAACAGCAATTGGATTTTAGAAGCATTAATTGAATTAGAAATATTTATTTAAATTAAAAGTTTCATTGCTTTCATGAAACAATAGCGGCGGGAAATGTTGACGGGATTGTGATTAAAAAGTAAATGGGAATGTATTCCTAGTGATATCGTATTTAAAGCACTGTTATTAAATTGATTAAAACATTGCCTCCTTTGGGATTATGTATATGAAAGCCCTGAAAACTTTTCATGCTTCATAATATAAACATTTCTTGTTACTGGCAGCGTGTTGCGCCTGTGTTTCGATCATAAGTTATATGCATGTACAGTATTTTTAAAATTGGATTCCTGATTTTATATAGGCAACCAACATTGCAGCTATACAACGAAATTGTTAAAAAAAGCAGTGTCTGGTATAAAGAAGCGTTTGTCTTCCTTGATTCCCATAAATAATTTAATTATTGGATTAAATACAATTTATATTATTACACAAGACGAATTAAGTTAATGCTGTATTTAGCTTTCATGATTCCCATACAAAATTAGTTTGTTGGATTAAATAGAACCTACTATATAAATCAAGAACCATAGCCCTGGAAGGTTGGTTGCCTATATAAAACTCTGTTTGTAAATACTGCAGATGCATGTATGCTATACAGGGTGTATCAGAAATAGGTACACATATTAAATCCGATGGTATATTACAATATATACAAACTAGAAAAAACGTTTCTTTGGCAATGGGACCCTTAAAATATGAGAAAATAATAACTGAAAATTTGACCCTAAATTGTTTGAGTACCGCATGAAAATAACAAAAATTTGAGTTCAAAGACATGTTATGCAAAGGAGAGTAAGATAGAAGTGCAAGAAATTTCTTATCACTTGCTACAAACCAATACTATTAGGTAGGTCAGTAATTTCTATTCAGTCTATTGTTGTTATCACAAGCCAGACACGTTTTTATGTGTTTGCCACTTTGGATTTACTTTACAATTAAGTAATAACCTTCTACAGCTTAAATGCATTTTCTATGTATCATCAGCAGTTCTCAAAAAAATTTTATTTTATTTTTTAATTCAAAAAAATAAACTTAATGATTTTTAAAAAATGAATAGTACTATTGAATTCTACTTGAGCCAATCTATTACTGGTTTAAATATTTGTACCTATTTCTGACACACCCTGTATATTTTTAAATTTTTGATAAAAATTGTGGATTAATAAAATCATGAGTGTCCTATTGTTCCATCTAAAAAACTCAAGAGTTTCTTGTAATTGGCGTGAAATTCACCGTCTCTCACGATCGTCCATTAAGTAAGTTTCATCGACAGCTTTTGCGTTGGTAAGCACTTTATTTGCACTTCTGCTTACATCTTGAGCGAGAGAATGACAGATAAGGGTTACTAAACTGTAAAGACGTGCATAAGAACCTATGAATACACTAATAAGGGCATGGATGCTCTTTCATACAGTAACCTTTACAGCTACTTACAACAACCTGTAGGTCACTTAATACTATACTGAGCGGTTTGCGAAAGTTTCCTATGTAGCAAAACATTTGTCCGTAGAAGTAGGCATGAAGGACTATCTGCGAAACCATTTTTGATAATATCGTACAATAATTTTTGTTATTTTGATCCTTGATTGAAACCTCTGATTCTTTTAAAAGTTCAGAGATTCTTAATATTTGACATTTGACAGCTTGGTCATATCTGTTCTGTTTGTTATATCCTTCTGTACACTATGTAAAATAAAATATCTATTAATATTGGAATCATGTAAGTAAGGTAAAGCCAGGAACTAAATGTGAAAAGTGTGCCTGGTACCTCTCGAAGTTCAACTGGAATTTCAGTGCAATGTGCCAAGAATAAATATTTTAAGGCAAAGAACAGAAATGAACTAATTTAAACAACTAAAGCATAGGTTTATGTATTAAAGAAAACGAAATTATGGAGGAAAGAGAACTTCACTGTAGAACAAGAAATTTTAAGATAACGAAAAATATGTGATAAAAGAGAAAGAAATTAAATTAAAAGCCAAACATATAGTAACATTTCTGTTTTTATTAGAAGTTTTATGAGTGTTTTGCAAAATTGTATTTCGCTTTTAGAAATGAATTTTTCCTTACAAAATTTGTATGCTACTAACGGCGTTTTCCAAGGTTGCCAATTATTTAAATAGAAGAAATAATTGTTTCTAAAGTACACAGCCCTGAGCGAACTATATACCGGGTGACCATGAGATGAGGTTACAGGATGTAACTTTTTTGTTTTAAACCTATTATTTAGAAATTATCAACTAAATGCGCTACTTTAAGTATTTTAATCTTAGTTTTGATTTTCGTTTTGGCCAGAACTGATAACAACTTGACATATCAATGTATTGCAAATTTTGCAACAAATAAGATTATTACAAGAAGCGGTAGATATTTTTAAAAATAAATATAAGTTTGGTCAACTCGGAAGTCAGAACTAAGATTAAATAATGCTTGAAGCATTTTGAGGTTATATCTTAGGCTTGTATTACACGGCACAGAATTTTGTTCAAAATTTTGTTCAAAGTCCTGTTCAAAATTTTGCTCAACGTTTTGTTCAAAATTTTGTACAAAATGTTTAATATAATTTTGTTCAAAATTCTGCAAAACACGTATTACACGGAACAGAAATTTGTACAAACTTTTGTACAAAATTCTGTCTGTGAGCATGGGCAAATAGGTGAAAATTACGTTGACATCTGTGACAAAACTGTCAAAATAATCTTGTTACTGTATATAACGTAGAAATCTATCAAGGTTTAATAATAATTGTTTACATTTGTTTACATAATCTCCAATGTTATTTATCTTTTCGTTACTTGTATTATTTTAGCGTTTTCGGGAAGGTTTTTTTTTGTTTATAAGTTATATTGAGTTTGAGTAGAATGGCTAGCTTTGAGAGATTTTAGGTGGTACGCGTGTAAAACATTTACGTCTTTGCCCTCTGTGGTCATTAATGAACATTAGGAAGTGCTCGTTTGCGCATCGATTTGACGTTGTTTCTGAACAAAATTCTGTAGACTTTAGAGCACGAGCTACAAAATTTTGTACAAAATTTTGAACAAAATTGTCCGTGTCATACAGGCCTTAGTTAAAATATCAAAATAATATTTTAAAAACAGAAAAAGTTACATGCTATTACCTCAGTTTGCGGGCACCTGGTATAATGTGACACATCTTTTAGGACTTATATTTATGTTGTAAAGACTACTGTATTTATAATCCGCCCCACCATGTTTGAAATCAGTCTTTGTAAGCTTGCAAGGGTCATCTGTTACTGTATTTAATGAAGAAGAACAAAAATTTTAAATTCATCTCAATAATACAGGGTGTTTAAAAAAATGTCGGATAATTTACCTATATATAGTATTTATCAAATCAAACAGAAAGAATCTAATAAAAATATGCCAGCAAACCAACTATGATTCTGAATTTTAATCAATAAACTGCATTATTGTCAAAACACGAACAATAAAGGCACTAACAGTTAAATAAATATAACATTTGCCTAAATAGAAAAGTCTAGTAAAATCGGGGGTTTTGGATGACCCTGCGATTACATTCCTCGTCCTATCAATTTGTCGTTGAAGATGTGGAGGAGCCCCGTCGTGCATAATACACAATTGAAACTTACCATTCAGGAGTACGTCTTCCAGTAGTGGTGGTAAAGTGTTATTCACGTCAAGATACAGTTTATTAGTTAAACAATTTGGTAAACATATTGTCCCTTGCAGACCGTCTTGTTAACGACCCAGCCAAATCTTTAACGGAAATTACATTATGTGAATTTTCATGGGTAAATAAAATATTGTAAACACATTTTAGATTTTCTGTAACTGTTATCAGTACGAACTTTCAAACACCGTTCTTGAAGGCTAATCGAAATCAATAAGGGCTGTACCCGCTGGTTATGGTACGGGATGCACGTATGTATAGTAAACAGACATTTAACTGAAATTTTGTTTTTGATGGCAAATAAAAAGCCTACTATTGCAGTTTATTGGTTATAATAGAAAATCTCCGTAACATTTTGTTTGTGCACATATGTTGATGAATACTTTTTGTTTGATTGGATAAGTAGTATACGTAGGTAAATCCGACTTCTTTTTGAACACCTTCTATAAATAGTTAGGTTTTAATAATGTATCTTGTAATTAGTTGGTAGCTGTAAAATTATTGGGAGGATTCAAATATTTTGACGCAAACTATACTTCCTAGTTTCGTAATAGAGTTGCTGACCATATCTTAAAATTTAAGTTTAATTCTCGAGCATTTCCCTGACATCATAGTTCTTTTCGTTAGAGGTAATTGTTCTATTGGCATGTTTGTAATTATAATATAACCAACATAACCTTAATTGTATTGTGCCCGTTTGTAGTGTGTCTTTTGAGTTTAATGATATTCTATTGCGTATACTGAGTTTCATATATCTAAATTTGGTTCTAAAACGCCGAATCTTGCAGATAAAATGTTAAAGTCATAATTTTCATTATCAAAATACAGTGTTTCAACGAACTAGTTAAAACCGTAACGTTTTAATTGTTTCCGTTATAATTAATACCGTGTGTTACTTGCGGATTTAAGATATTTAAAAAAATACATAAATTAAAAAAGCTTAAAAGAGATAGTTAATTCCCTGTTTGTTGTATACTACTTGGACATTTCAGAAAACGTACCCACGCGCCACTAATTTTAGAGAAATACAAAACCTACAGAAAATATCACTTTAGTTTGAATTAATTCATAAGTACTAGTCAAAGTGACACGCCAAAAAGTTAATTTCAATTACTTTCTCCGGTATAAATTGGAACCGACTGGCGATGGCAGCGACAAATTAGTACAAGCATTTATATCGCAGAAAATAGAATCGCATGTGCATGAAAATATATACAGTATGGAAATTAAGTAGCGGATAAATCTGTTAAGGTATGTGAGAGAGAAAATATCTAGAAGGGGTATAGCGATTTGAATTACAGCGCATAAGAAAAAGGTATTTTTAACATTGTCCATCGACTTCTGAAAAAGTTATGACATCAACAATATATTTTTTAAATGACAATTTATATTTTTTGATTTTCTTTTCGGCTGAGTTTTTTAATCTATTTTCAATCTATTTTGAATAGATTTCATAAGAAAAACTAAAAAAAAAGACTTTAAACCATAAATATAGTCGGGTGTCGTCTTATTGGACGGGTGGCCCTTCGCAGTACGAACCGCCACAACACTCTTATAGTTATATCGCTCTCTTTCTAGCTCCTTAGTTAGTATAGGCTATTAGAGCGAGCGCAAATCTTGCAGATTGCCGCTCTAAAGTTTATGAAATGCACTGCGGTGACTTGTGAAACGAAAAGAGATAGCACTTACAGTGTTCAGTAGTTCCAAAACAGGTGACGCAATAGAATTCATTTGGACGAATACTAAACGCTACTACGACAAACATATCGGGTGCGAAGGTTTCACCGATGAGCAAGTTATAAAAATGTGAGAAAAATGCGGTGAAAATGAATGGAAAAATTGTGTACGACATACAGAAGATCTTATAAAATCTTGGTGCCATCGTGAAATTATAGTTGACGAGGTGAAACCTTTAATAATTAATTTAATTCATTCCATGTTAATTAAATGCAATAATATTTGTCTATTTCAGTCATTTTTAATTGTATGAAACTAATTGAAATTTAATCTTTTGGTCGATGTTATTTAGTAATAATAAAAAAGTGATATTTAGTTTGTGCGTGAGCCAATCTGGTTTGTGTTTAACCTATTTTAAACTTTGTACCTGATTCACCTTTGTGTTCAAATTATTTCAAATAGATAATTAACAATGCATTTTTAGTTATTAGTATTTCAGTAGAAATATAATTATTTGAATATTTGAATAATGTTTATTTAAATTCAAATATTTAAAAATAAAATTGAATTTCTCGTGCAAATTAGATGCAATAATAATCTTCAAGCTGTCTTGTCTTTGATTTATATTAAGAATATTGAGATTAAACATATAAAATATTAGTGAATAAATGTTGATTTTTAGTTAACTGCAAAGAGGTTTAATTATTGTACTTTAGTAGCTGTATTAAGTTCGACACTTTTTTTGGTCACTGGTTTCTTGAGCACGTGGCCGCTCATCTTACTTCAACCGGATATTTTACCTGAGTGCGGACTTTGCACCCGTCATATAAGACGAAAACCGGTTATAGTAAGCATTAATGAAATTAACGGTAATCCTAGGTATGAGGGTTTGGGACTTCGATGGGGCAGTGCAAATACGCGCTGTCAGTCCAGGTCACAGTGAAATGCGGTCCGATCGGCCGCGTCGTCTGACCTCTGCTCAGGCGACCGTATTTCACTTTCAAGGCGCTGTTCGCCTACACTCATATCGAATTCTTTCTTTAAGAACCTTTAAATTGTTAGGTTGAGTTTGACACACCTTGGTTTTTAAGTGCCCCCACAGAAAAAAGTATAATGGCGTTAGATCAAAGGATTCAGACGGTATTGCACCTCTTCTGCGTAGTGTGATATAGTAGCATCTCAAACATTAGTGTTTGGTAAGTCAAGGTCGGTTTCATTCGGAAACATATCTATAATGTAGGTACTAATTCAAATTTCAAATAAGCTGGGTAGTTTTCCCTAGTTAAGGTAGCGTCGAAAAAGAATGACCGTAAAATTCTGTCACCGACAATTCCTGCCCATACGTTGAGCTCCTAGGGATATTGGGTATGCGCTTCCTCCATCTAGTAAGGATTTTCCCTAGACCAATATCGACAATTCTGCCTGTTGACAATTCCGCGTGAAGAATAACTTGCTGCGTCCGAAAATATTATCCGCCGTGAAAACGGTGGATCGCGAATGTACATTTCCATTATTTGTTTACAGAAGTCTTGTCCAAGATGAAAGTTAGTCTCTGCTAACGCATGGGCCAATGTTATTTTACAAGGATGACATTTCTGCATTTTTAAAAGTTTTAGTACCGAAGTATGGCTAAGACTGTGCTCTAAAGCGATGTCCTGACTAGTTGAATGAGGATTATCTTGAACTTTCAGTGGAATATTATGCTGCACATCTCCGGTTAATGTTGTCACAGGGCGGCTAGTTTTTGGAAGATCTATGGGTACGGGGATCGAGTAGTATATCGACTTTTCAGACACAAATATCCTGATCAGCAAATAAGCCAGTGCACAGTCAGCAGAATAGAAACTAAATTTTGAGAACACAGAAATACCCTGATCTGCGAATAAACCAAACCCCTGTCAGCAGAATAGAAAGTAAATTTTGAGAATACAATTTAAATTTAGGTTCTATTCTGCTGACTGTGGATTCTTCTTGATGAGTTCTAACTCGATTGCCATACCCAATCATCATTAACACTTTAGTTCTTTGTTTGCATTTGCAAGTTCTTCGCTTGTCAACGTCAAAACAATTTTTGTTTGTTTTAAACCCCGTTGATTAGGATTACTGTCAATTTCATTCATGCCTATATTTGAATTTTAAGGTCGCTTTACTTGAATGTTTTCTTATGTAATCTATTCAATGTTTTATACCAATCAAAACAGATTAAAAAACTCTATCGAAATAAAAATTAATAAATATAGGTTATTATTAAAAAAAAAATATATTGATGACGTCATAACTTTTTTAAAATTGATGAAAAAATTTAAAAATAAATCTTTCATACGCGCTGTAATGGAAATTGCTATTTCCCTTCTAGATTTTTTCTCTATCACCAACCTTCACGGATTTACCGAATTTATCCACTACTTAATTTCCACACTGTATAATATGAAGTGCTGTTTGGGTTAGTAAAGAAAATAAAAATTATTTGACTTTTTTAGCACAAACCATTTTTACGATTTATTTCCGAAATACATGTCTTCAATAAAATTTTTTTAGTTCATATAATATATAGGGAATTGCAATAATATAATAACATATATTTCACACAAAACAAAATCAATAAAAAAAAATTAAAGTAACTAAAA
>JABXWE010064801.1:0-12568 GCA_014611495.1 Limonius californicus
TTATATACCTTACTAGATTAATGCCTTCGATACATCAATGAAACAGTGATACATTGTTTCGTTTGCATCCAATACCCTTTGTTTAATGGTATGTACCACATCTGTAGTTCCTCGTCCCATTCTGAACCCGTTTTGCTCTTCCTCCAGATCCATTTCTACTTCTTTTTTCAGACGCTCCGATAAGATGCACTCATATATTTTCATTGTTATGCTTAACAGTGATATACCTCGATCATTCTCACCTTGTCACCTTTTTTGTACAGCGGCAGTATTATCGCTGTTTCCCAGTCCTGGGGAATTTCGTTTGTCTTCGCAATTTTATTCAGCAGTTCTAGTAGGAACTTCTTTCCTATATCACCCATAGACTTCACCATCTTAGCACTGATCTCATCATGTCCCGGCGCTTTATCTATCTTTTGTTTTCTTATGGCACTTTCAAGTTCTTCCATTGTTATATCTCCGTCCCTATCTTCCTCTATGTTTGCCCCTTGCGAGACTAGCACTACTCTATTATTTACTTCCTCGTTGTTACTATCTAACAGTTCTTTAAAATATTCTCTCCACCTTGCCGATTATTCGTTAATAATTGTCCATTTTTGCCTTTAATATAATTGATCTCGTTGCCATTTTTCTTCTTTAAGTTTCGTACTGTTCTGTAGAATAGTTTTTGGTTACTATTAAAGTTCTCTTCTATTTTCAAACCAAAGTTCTCCCAGGCTTTTCTCTTGGCTTTGAGCACACTATCTTTGACCTTTTTCCTGTATTTTTGGTACCCCTCATAACTTTCTGTAATTTGCTCCCTTGGGTATCTTTTTCAAATTCCTTTTTCTTTTTTATGACTTGTATATCTTTTACTCTTAGTTTAAATATTCTAATTTTTCTTACCTACTTCCTATTTTCTTCTTATTACCTTTCACTTCTTGCTTTACTTCCATTTTCGTCTCTACCATATAGTGGTCAGTACCAATCCCTGTACCCCTTTTTACTCTTGTGTCTCTTACTTTTTCCATTACCGCCTCTAACACCGCTACATAATCTATAATGGATTTTTCGTCTCTACTTTTAACTGCGCATCCCTGTGTTGAAATTTGTTATTTTCCATACAGAATTCCAACAATTTTCATTTCTGGAAATTACTTATTATAATTAATTACTTATTTGTGAGTATCACCAAATATTGCTTAGTTAGATCACTATCGGCAATTACAATATAGCTAGTGATTATGTGCAATACTTGTTAAATCTAAACGATTATCACCACTAAATATTAATATATATTAGTAAGTACAATCTTCAACAATGCTGTTAACTGTTTATAAGCGCTTGTCTGATCTACAATTAAATAAATCACTATAATTACTAAAATGTAAAGTATTTTATATGCTTTAAATCACTCGGTATTACCATATTACTCCAAATTCAAACCCACAATCATAAATAGCTCCAACGTGTGTTTCTGTACGATGTTCAAATTTATAGAGACGTTTTGTACGTTTTATGGTGATGTATATCAAATAATAAAAAGCAATAGAAACCAAGGTTGTAAATTTTCCTTACTTGGGATACCATTTTCACACTAACTACTTTACGTTGATGGTATTATCTCGACAACATTCAAATTTTTTTAAATTTTGCTTTAAAATTCTTAACTTATTTGTTTCCCATTAACTTAATTATACATTAAATAATATTTTATATTTTATTTTGACATGTAATTCTGCATGTTATTATTTTATATATATATACTGTACCTACCAATTTCAAGAAACAGATAGATAGTGGATAACATTTAGAGTACTTAATTTTATCCTTATTCTAAATTAACCTAACCTAAACCAACCGAACATGAGGTTATGTAACTTACCCTAACCTAGCTTGAACTATCTTAGTTTCTACAGTAGATAACTTAATCATTTTATTAAGTTATCTTGAACTTCTCATAAAATCTGTTACTAATCTAGATCGTGATTCAGATTTTATATCATATACAGAGTTTTACTTATTCTTATGGCCGTAAGGAAGGGTTTTAAAGTGGCGCTAGCGTCTTTGACTTGACCTAACGACCTACCACCGTAGCGGTAGCCGAGACCGGCGGCTTTAAAGTGCTCTCCGAAGCGCGGGTAAATAAATGATTGCTCTAAGCAGCAATTATTAATCTTAATCAAAATTAACTTAGCCGGACTTAAGGTAACCTAATCTAGATTAATCCGCGAAGTTTTTATAGAGTAAGTTACCGAGTTGCTTCAATTAAACTTATGATATTAATTTTTGTTTAATTTCTTCTTTCTCAGGATTTCTTTTAAATTTTGCTAACCATAAGATAAACCAACCTACTGTAACCTAATACAACCTAAACTACTCCTAACTCCTAATTTAAAAAGGCAGGAACCTAATTAGTTCATGAAATAGGCAATTAAGATTAGTAAATTCGTTGACGTCCAGGGGTCTCATAGGGGGATATATTGAATAAAATATAATAAAACCAATGTCGATTTCCACAAAATTTAATACATGAACTTGGAAAATTGTTAACGTTTTCAGATTATCTATAATCCATCTTCAGACTATAAAATGTAAAAATATTTAATTAAAAACACCAACTTAAACTTCTAAAGAGAAACATATTGAAACAATTTTTTATATAAACTCACCCAAAAAAACCAAGCACAAAGAACTTGAAATAAAACATTACATTTTTTTTAATTAAGATTAGCCTAATGCAATCTAATCCGACTTAAATCAACCTAATTTAACTTACTCTATAGGGACTGTACAATCGAATAGCCCCATCGTTTTAAGAAATTGATTAAACTAAAACTTTATGCAATCAAAACGATTCATGCAACATGCACCCTTAAGTTAACTAAGCGAAATGCGGTCGCCCCAGTCGGGATTCGAACACCCCAGCCTATCGACCACATTTTGCTGTGACCTCGGGTGGCGACGCGTATCCGCACTACTCCACCAAGGCCCCTAATCAGACTTAAGCTAGCCTAACCTAACTTAACGTAAAGTTACTTTAAAAATTCCGTAACCCAATCGTTTCATGAAAAGGATAAAAGCATATAAAGTTAATCTAGTGTTACCTAACCTCACTTAATAGGAAAGACTTTGAGAACTCAATAATTACAGTAGGCAGATGTGGCACATACTAGACTTTATGTACTACCTGTGTACTTGAATATAGAATATGTATATTATTATTATTACTACTATTTTATATTATATGATTATATACCTTTAGAAATTAACATAAGCTAATTCAGAACTACTTTGTGAAGAATTAGACCTAATTTGACTTAGGTTAGCGTGAACTAACTTAACCTAGAGCTACGGCATAGGTTGAATAACCCAATTATTTTATAGAAGGACAGTTACACTTATGCTAACATAACCTAACTTAATTTCAAGAGGTTGTTGAAATAAATAACTCAAATTTGACATTTAAAAGTAATTACTGTATTTACATCTACTTTTTCTAAACACTAAAGTGTTACTTTTTCAACATTTGATTAACTTTAAATGGTAAGATTTACTTCTGTACACGTTGAAGGTAAGAAATCTGTTAATTTTCTTTCGGCTGATTTCACCTTCTACCACTGAAAATATATTTCGAAATTCCTATTAATCTGATGTAAGCATTTTTAAGCAAGTTTTAACATTGAATGATTAGAAGATTGTCATTTTCAAATTGAGGTAAATATACATTCAATATACATTTCCGAAAAAAAAAAAATTAAATTTACCTTTTCTATGTTACTCACTAGAAGTAGAACTTTAAGAAGATACACATTTGTAAGTTTACGATATCAATTATGTTCTGAACTCGATATTATTTTTGTAAATTAAGTAATTTAAAAATTCCTTAATAGCTATATTTAATTAAACGTTAAACTGAATAAGAAGAATGTATTCACTTTTATACTAATAGATTTTTATATTTGCGATCTAAATACTGCTAAAAACTGAGTAATTATGAAATGCTGTACAAATTGTATTGATTTTTACATATTCCAAATGTATATCCAGTAGAGTCTCGTTAATCCGGACTTGGCGGGACCTGACCCTGTCCGATTCACCGAAAGTCCTGATTAAACGGAATCAGCTTTAAAATGTCTGTAAAACCAGGTTTAGATGGGTAAAACTATTAAAATCGGTTTTTTATCATAAATATGACTTTTTCAGTCTTAATACTACAACGTAGGCCTATTTTTATAACCTACGAATTGATTTTGAATAAAAGAAAAAACATTTTATTGATTGAAATTCAAAGTTTATTGATTGTACGGTACTACAGAAAACTACAGTACATAAATGGGGAGATGAGGACATTTTTGTACTGACGCTTTCCACAACGTTAATGTAGGCGAATTGTATGTAGTATAGTAGCCCCTAGTTAGTTTACAAGTTGTGAAAACGGAACATAAATACAGTTAAAGTACAGCAGTTCTTAAATTTACGATGATTTGTTTTTTTTGAGGTCCGTCCGGATTAACCGGATGTCCGGACTAGCGGGGCCCGGATTAGCGAAACTCTACTGTACCACTGTACCATTATACTACTTTTACTCTGACGAGAATTGGATATTATTGTATATTCATTAAGGAATGATAAATGACTAAAAAAGATGAGTTTATTTCAATGACATGCAACAAAGCGTCAGTGTAATACATACTAAGAATATCCCACGAAGAGGTTTTTCTTTTTCCTTACAATGCCTTCTAATTATCATAACAAATTGCCTAACTTCCACTACTAAAACCCAACAATAATAGTCATGGCTATACTTTTAATGACATTATTCATGGATGATACTAAAACTGGACACGAAAATCCTCTCAGAGATCCGTTACAGTAATCAAGGACCACTTACGAGATTAATATGCTTGATTGTTTTAAATAATAATTTGTTGTATTAAATTTCCTTTCCATTTGTACGGTTTATTCCGTGATTTATCGGCGACATATTGTGACATGTAGCACTCTATTAATCTTTTTTAATGTATTTATTAATTCTAGTAGCATAACGCAAGGATTGTTCTTGGATTAGGCGTGTGAAACGCTGAATTAAATAAATAAAACAAGTTTTCAGATTATAATTAGCAACACCAAATCATAAATCTTCGGCCTACCGAAGGCTTCGTGGGATCTTTCAATATCGCAAATCTCCTAAACGTGGAGACTTTTTGGAATTTTAACGCAATTATCCGACGCTGCAAGCATTTTATTTGACTACGGGTATTTGTTGCAAGTTAGTTACATTTAATTTCCAGGTAATAAAACCTGCAATTTATCTGATAATAATAATGTTGTGCTTCCAACTGTTTTATCTCAAGTTGTAAAAGATAATGAACCCATCATAGCTTTATTAAAAAACTTTTATGTCTGAAAGTTAAATAGGCGCGCGTTTTTCTTATGTCGCTAATTAGCCGATAAAAAATTAACTTGAAACTTGCAAGATATGCACTTGACGGTGTAGTTATACAAAGCTAATATTGTATGACCACCCTGTAGTTATTTTTGATTACAATTATTATGCTTTAAAGAGTTCTTCGCCATTAGCCTAATAGGAAAAATATGCTTCATAAAATAGGACAGAATAACTACTTGAGGCTTTAAAATAAGGATATTAATTCACTGTAACTTTCTCATACTAGTCATATTATATTTTTGTTATCAGTATTCTATTGAGAAAGTTTTAAAAATGTGGAAAAAATCAACACTCAATTAAATAACAAGTAACTATTTTCAGTTTTCTAGATAAGCTGGTTTTCTGGTAAATAATCCAAAATTAGTAGTTACTCTAGCAGATTCCCTGCTCATATTGCGAAGATAAGCCTTTCTGATAATATAATACTAATAAAACATGTCGGTAAACTGTAAATGCTTTGTATTTTGAACGATAGCTGGGAATAAATATGAGACAAATCACCTTGTCGTTTAGATTTGACGTTAATTGATTTAATATTATTAAAAAAGAGTTAAACGTTAAAGCGTTAAATGAAACAGCGTTAAACGGGGTAATTTTAACATATAGTAAATAGGGAAAGGGGATCACACGACCAAGAATAAACAAGTTTTACTTTAATTTTAATTTATTTTATTATTAACTTCTAAAATATACGTAACAGAAAAAATTAACGAATGAGCGATTGCTAGATCGACAAGTTTTCACTCTCATTCATTATTTATTCTATAGTCTTGCGATTTGGCTCTGTTCTGCCTGCGTGCACTTAAATTTACTTGGTAGAAAAATACGTAAATGCGGTCAGCTGATCACAGATCTACGGGAAAACAAATGCACATGGCAAACATAGAGCTAGGGGTTAGGGAAATTACAGCGCTACAACGAATCGTCGCCTTTCGCTGATTGGTTCGGTTTAGCATTATCAAGGAAAATACCGCGATAAATTGAATCAGCGTAAATTTAGCGCTTTTATAAGCTTCGGTTAGAACCGTCTTATATCGAATCATAGAACATTTAGCGCTTTTTTAGTATTGGTTTTTCTCAACCCTAACCGCGTTATATCCAATCCGCGTTAATCGGTGTAGCATTAAACGGCATCTTACTGTATATGCATTTATGCTATGAATATCTACTTCTTAAAATTAGTAGGGAACTCTAGCTCCTTATCGTAATTATTTCGCTTATTTATGGGCATAAAAGAATGAAAATCTTCGTAAGGACTATGAAAAAACAGTATTCTGCATTAAACATTATTTTCTTTATGTTTTTGGTACTGTCGGAAATGACTATTTCTTGTTTATTTCGAATACAAATATAGTGGAGTTCAGTAACAAGGACTTTTGTAACCGCAAATATTTGATCGTTATATCCTATAAACGTAGTATGCCGGAAATCTCTATATTTACGATTTCTTTTGGAAATTGTTTGTTTTACCACGTTTACTAACTATATGTCACTACAACTAAAAGGATTACGTAATAATTATAATAATTTTTTTGTAATGAATAATGGTTGGTATTAGTAGTTGTAGGTACAAACAATTTCAGGAAAATGTCGTAAGTGTAGGAATTATTTAAAGCGAAACGAGGTATTCTGCCAAGTAAATCTTACCTGGAGTAGAAGTGTTTACACTTCCGTGGTTTGGATCCCACGTTAAGCTGTAGGTCCTCTATGTCTATGGCACTTTAAACTCGCAACACAAGCATAGGAGAAAAGATTGCTACGTCTAAAAGGAGACAAAGCACTCGAAGAAATATTTCCAATCTGCACTTATGTTGTACTATGTCATCAGTGTTCTATAGACCTATTGAGGTATTCTATTGCAGGTTAATAAACGTAAGAAAAAGTCAATAATCCACTAAAAAGCACTTGTTTAAGTTTTCTACTATACGGTCCAAAATTAGTAGTTACTCTAGCCGATTCCCTGCTCATATTTCAAAGATTAAGCTTTCTTATAACATAATACTAAGAAAGCATATCCGTATAGTGTAAGTAATTTTTGAACAGTATTAAGAAACAAATATTAGAGACATCACTTTACCACCGACATTTGCAGTTTATTAGTTAAACATTATTTAAAAAACAGTCCTTTGCTTTTACATTTGTAACTTGTATTCATAAATTTAGACTGATACAGGAAGCGTCAAAACGCACAGCCTACAAGTTGTTGCATTTAGACAAAGTATACGAAGAAAGCTAGTAGCTGGAATGGCTAAGTGGAAAGAAAGTCAGACTTTACATGTAATTGCCTAAAAATTTCCCGGTTCGAATCCACTAGGGACCAGAAAGTATTCTAGTTCAATACAAGGTCAAATTATATGCACTCCTGGTGTTACGGTCGCACTAGAACAGTAAGAAGGCTATACACGAGCACACAATCACTGTACACCAGGTTGGTTAAGCATGGTTATGCACCAACCCGCATGGTCAGGCCCTGTTGCACACCTAGCTTAGCCTTACCTTATACCATCTCACCATACAGCGATGGGACTACAAGGTCGGTAAAAACTTCAACAAAATATACGAAAATAGCTACTTCTTATAATTTGTAGGGAACTCCAACACCTTACCATCAACATATTTGACCTTTTCCATATTTTTGTTATTTATTGATATAAAAGAATAAAGCACTAAGTCTTTGTTAGACATATAAAGAAATATTATTTGGCACTAAACACTGTTTTCTGTTTTCCTGTTTTGGCAAAAATGACTACCACTTGCTTATTTCAAATACAAAATATATATACAATCTAACTTGGTTATAACACGGACTTCCGGCACCGGAAATATTTGTTCGTTAAACGTAATACGATGCCTTTTAAGTTTTTACAAAAACTAGGGTAGAAAAATTTTTTTGTAACAAACTGTTTTGTTGCGTTTCAAAATATTCGCCTTTAAGATTTATACACTTTTTCATGCGTTCAAATCAATTCTCGAAACATTTTCTCCACTCTGAAGTTGATATCTTAAAAACATGGTTTTTGAACGCTTCAACGGCTTCTTGAGGTGATGAAAATCGCTGTTGTTGTTTGACATTCGGGAACACAAAGAAGTCGTTAGGCGATAAATCAGATGGATAAGGGCAATGTGACATTAATTAGATGTTTTTCTCCTTCAAATAATCAATTGTTTGACGTGCTGTGTGAGAGTTGGCATTATCGACGTTTTCGGTTGTTTTTCCTGATTTCGTCGATGACTTGTGGTAAGCATATTGTTGTATATATACCATTCAGAATTAACTGTTGTTCGATCCTCTAAACTCTAAAGGAATGGTTGCGACATGTACAGTGCAACCGAAGAAACAAGCGATCATTTTATTGGAAGTGCGTCGTGAACAAACAACTTTTGTGGGATTCGGTTCATCTTGGTACACCCAAACAGTGGTTTGTTGCTTAGTTTCCGGTTCATACGAATATATCCCACTTTCGTCAGCTGTTACGATGTTGTATACCGATTTTGCAGTACCTCGGTCGAATTTTTTGAGCATTTCCTTACACCAATTAACACGAGCCTTTTTTTGAGCTTCAGTCAAATTATGCGGAATCCATCGGGCACAGATCTTTTTCACAGCTAAATGTTCATGCAAAATGGAATCTACTGGAGTCTTCGATATGCCTACGGATGCCTCTATCTCACTGTAAGTCATATGCCGATCTTCTTCAATCATATTACGCACAGCATCGATGTTTTTTGAAATAACCGATTCTGGTCGACCTTCACGAAATTCATCACTGACCGATGTACGACCACAACGAAATTTTGCAAACCAATTGTAAACAGTCTTTTCTGATGGTGCTTCATTACCAAAAGTTGAACGAAGCGTTTCTATGCATTGTTGTTGAGTTAGGCCTTTACTAATATCGTAAAAAAATCATCCAACGAGAACCTTCACGTGAAATTTCAATTTTTTCACAAAATTGCCTTCTACTCGGTCAATTTCTAAGTTACCACTGTTTTCACAATAACAAATGTCAAATTTTACAAAAATAGTAATAACACATCTCAATAGCGCCACCTAGTGGTCGTTTGTAAAAACTTAAAAGGCTGCCCTTGTATTTGGAAAACAAATCATTACATTTAGAAGAAATTATCCGTATACTTACCAAATTTTTCTAAAATTATTTATGCTACCACTTATATTAACTATCATCCTTCGTTACAACTAAAAGGACTAAATAATAACCTTCCAGTTGTAACGAAAAATAGTTAGTACAAGTGGTTGTACCAATAGTTACAGAAAAACGTCGAAAAATTGTCAAAATTATTTATAAGTATTGGTAAGAAATTGTTATTAAGTACATAAACACATGCGCAACTTGGGACATTCAGCCCAGGGAACCTCCTAAAGCTGGTCCCTTGTTGGATGTAAACATTATAATGTTTTTAGGTTAGATTCACCTGATGGTCAATATGTTCAAGTAACGCAAAGTAGAAATAATGATCATTGTTTACATGATAAGTGAGGAACACAGTATAGTAAACAATGCAAATCCATACATTTACTTTCTAAATGCTGGATGTAGAACGACAATTGTATGTGTTTTTTTAACTTGAATGTACAATAATAAGCCTTGGGGTATATTAATTCATTACATTTTGAGAATTTTTGAGGAGGACTATAATATAACGATTTAAGAAAACTTGTAGTAGAATATTTAAGTAGTATTTTTTTCACATACTGCATAGGTATATGAGATAATTAAAAATGTGTATAGCCTTATTCGGGTAATTCATAACATGAGGAAAAAACTGTTAAGGTTTGCAATCACATCACTTATAAGAATTTAATTGTTTTGATAAATCTACGGCTATTAAAAGGAAAGTTTTAACACATAAATGGATAAATCTATCCAGACACCTGTAACGGCGTAATTAATAACACCAATCACGAGCAGTCATTTTTAGGAACGCACCCCATAGATCACGGTTAACTAAGCATGACCCAAGACTCACTACGCTCACCAGGGCATGTAAACGGGTAAAGCTTACAGATTTAACCAGCTGTTAAGTTAACGTGATTGTCGGTTATGGTATGTTAACTCAAATCACAATTTTTACGGTTCTGATAACTAATGGTTTTAATTACTTACTAATTACTGATATGTTAACAGATTGTTTCATAAACGAAGATTAATATGGCGATCTTTTGATGTTCGCTGAAGAAGCAACCGGCACTACATGCTCGAATCAAACCGGCATCAAAATTCGTTATTGCCATTGTCTGGTACACCAAACCTGTGTTACATTTTGATTAGCTTTTTCGTTTCTTTATGCCATTCTTCACTTTATAGTGTACCGAACCCCCTGCAGTGCGTAGTTTTTAGCTGTCTTGTAGACTACAGACTTCTTTGGATTCTGAACGGCTCTGATTACCAGATACACTCAATTCTTAAATAACTACTAGTTTTACCGAATTCTAAAAAATATACGGCTTCTCTTTGGCGTAAATTTAACTTCTCGCGTGGGAAAGCTTGATAAAATTAATGAATTTGTTTGTTCGTTTTGGAGATATAATCTCTGTGATTAAATATTAAAACAGCTAATTTATAACCAAATTTTTTAAAAATTACAGACAATATTAATTTTTTAGATTTCCACTAACAGTGGATTAAAACTGGCTTAAGTACAATTTTTTACCAAAACAGGCTGTACTTTATAACCTAAGACTAGTATACTTGTGACATTCTAGGCTTTAATTTTGCGCACACCCCAATCGTAAATTAACGAACCTGTATGCAAGAGATATCATCAGATATTCGCATTCCAACTCAGTAGGGAGTAATACCACAAAATTAAAAATATGATGTAATTAAACAAAATATAGTAAAATAGCAAAACTTTAAAATAGAAAAATTAAACCTTCGACTGTTAAAAATTGCCCAGAATTGTAATACACCCACAGGTATTCTCCGTTTAAGGAAAATAGAGCTACTGGTAGATAAAGTTCATAATTAACGCAAAACAGGTGATCCCGGTTTGTGTTTACAATCCTAATATGGATAATCAAAACCGGCGTCGATGGGAAACTGATGACTACAACTCACGTTTTCAGTATAAATGAACACCTTTAAAAACAAATAAAGTGTAATAGGTTGCCCCATAAAACTTGTTCTCTGAATTATGGCTTAAAAGAGCTTTAACTTGTGCCACCTAAAAGTCTAGCCAATTATCGGCATTTACTTTAACTCTATAAAAGGTGTTTCATTAGAAATTAAACTTATAATAGATTGGGAGAGATTAAATCTAATGCCAACAACAATTTTTCACAAATGTTACGTGAAAAAGAAATTGGTATTTACATTCCCAAGGAATGGAATTAAAACTTCTGGAATGAAGCAAAAATTTGGACTGAAAGAGCACGTCAATTTCTTTCTCCTATAAAAATTGCAATCTTGCAAATAATGAAGTACTAGCTTTAAGGCGAAGTTTCGAAAAACGCTTTAAAAATTGGGTGAGCTAGTTACGGAAGATTGGAGGATAGTTTTTTCTATTAATACAACATGACACAGAAGAACTAGTTCAAAAAAAAATAATAAAGACTTGTAACTCAACTACTCTTGAAGACAAACTGGCTTGGCACATCTCACTCTCATAAGGCCTGGAAATAATGTTTATAAGCAAATTGTTTGCAAGTCACTTTTTTATCGTAGTGCCATTAATTTCAAAATTTCCTCTAGAATTACATATACAATTAAAGTTGTATGCGATATATTCGAATCATATGTGTTGGTAAATACCAACCTTATAACAAATAAATGCCTTACTGAAATTGTGCTTCTTTATTTGCTTGATTCATATGTTGAACAGAGATTTTCTAGTTTCATGTTAAAATGTTGATGCTGCTTGGCAACGCTGTAAAAATAGGGTAGAAGCAAATAGACCTACATACACATATGTAAAACACCAAAGATAATTAAAACTTCTATGGGTTTACAAAACTGCACAATATCTCATAGCTTTTGTATTGTATTTGTATTTGTATTTATCCTAATGTGAAATATTTTAAATTTATTTAATGGTATTCATACGTAAAATAATGGAAATTTCTGTGGTTTTCACATTATCGTTACAAAAATTGTAATAATAATTGTCATTTAACAA